>JBBPCY010032853.1:0-14034 GCA_037974405.1 Brachyalestes nurse | reverse complement strand
AGCATCAGACTGTCATGGTACCTGTCAGTAGCAACTAGGGGGCACTAGTGGAGCATGGACAAGGACTCATTATATTCGCCGGTCTCTCGTCTATCCCTTAATTTCCCCTCACTGTTTATTGGTCCTTAGTTTTTGGTGTTTTGTACTCCCTAGTTCAAGTTACGGGAGCATATTTTCACATGTGTGTTTTCTGTGTCCTCATCTACTTATCCTTAAGTCTTCTTGTTTTGCCCTCAAGCTTGTTTTGTTTTGTAAGCATATGTAAAAAAGCCTACTTACTTCTTCATGTCAGTTAGCTCTAGTGTGGTCTTCCTTTCATCCCTGCCTGGACCAGGATCGTTCATGACAGAATGCTCCCATCTACAAAACACAATCGATGTCCACCTGGGTCCAGTGACACCACTCCGTGTCCCGATCGCAAATACTTAATTATTCCTGGACTTAGGGCGTAAGGACGAGGACAACTTGACTTGCGGTTTTGAAGAGGATCAGGTGGAGTGTTTCAACTTGCGGGGATTCCTCGCGAACCTTCCCATCGCCCCCTCGAAGAGAAGAACCGCTAGACGAAGGGCGAGGCGAGGAAAAGATAATACTCCACAAGAACCCCGGGAATGCGCAAGTTTGGCGGAGGACGAGCTCATGTACGGGTGGAGCGGACAAACGGAGGATCCACCAATCCTATTGGACCCTTGGACTCTTCTTCCCTACATTCCCAAACCTAACCCGACAAGCAAGCCCCGGAGGTGAGGACGCCAGGTCCAAGATGGCGGCTTCCACACCAGCTTCTCTCCGTTCAGCACCATCAGATCTCCAGCCTCCTCCTCGGCAGCCCCAGTCGGCGTGATCGCCTACTCGGCAGCCCCAGTCGGTGCGAACGCTTCCTTGGCAGCCACAGTCGCCGCGGTCACCTCCTCGGCAGCCCCAGTCGGCGCGGTTGCCTCCTCGGCAGCCCCAGTCGGCGCGGTTGCCTCCTCAGCAGCCCCAGTCGGCACAGTCGCCTTCTCGGCAGCCCGAGTCGGCATGATCGCCTCCTCAGCCGCTCAGCCAAGCTCAGGCCAGTCACATCTCCTCTATTAACCCCACACTCCTCTCCGCTCCATTCCACTCCGCTTCCTCCAGTTTAGTGCAGGTCAGTTCCCCTACTCCAGATCCACATAGTTCTGTTCCGATCCATTTAACTTCAGTTTTAGACTCAGTCAGGTGAATGCCAGCCCCAGTTTCAGCTAATCCAACTCCAGCTACAGTTATAATCAGTCCAACGTCAGCTCCCGTTTCACTCACACCGTTGCTGAAAATATACAGAGATGGTCATCTGAAATGTTTAAACCATTAAACGGGAAGCAATGGGAACACATGATTGGGTTCTGTGGTTCTAAATAACTTCAGCACCTATTGTTACATAGCATCAGACTGTCATGGTACCTGTCAGTAGCAACTAGGGGGCACTAGTGGAGCATGGACAAGGACTCATTATATTCAACTTTCTCTCATCTACCCCTTAATTTCCCCTCACTGTTCATTGGTCCTTAGTTTTTGGTGTTTTGTATTTAAGTTTGTCACTCCCTAGTTCAAGTTATGGGAGCATACTTTCACATGTGTGTGTTCTGTGTCCTCATCTACTTATCCTTAAGTCTTCTTGTTTTGCCCTCGAGCTTGTTTTGTTTTGTAAGCATATGTAAATAAAGCCTACTTACTTCTTCATGTCAGTCAGCTCTAGTGCGGTCTTCCTTTCATCCCTGCCTGGACCAGGATCATTCATGACACAGTCCAGACGAAATCTTCAAGGCCACGCTAAAAGTTCCATCTTGTAAATGGTAATTAATATCAGTCAGTCTTTGTTCAAGTTGTCATAGTATTCTCAATAGATTTATTTATATGTATTCAATCTTTAACTCTAAAAAATGTACACAGCCTTGCCACTTCCACCCCGCCGCCCATGGTCCTGGTCACCGGATTACTGAACTTGAGTTTGTCTTTTATTCTTTCTCTGTTATAAGTCTTAGTTTAGCATTCATTATTATCTTCATATATGTGTTGTTTCCTTTGAGTTACATGCTTTTTAACCCTGTATTCATTTGTTAGTTAGTCAGTGTTTCATAATGCTTTGTTTCGTTGGAGTAGCTTAGTAGCTTACCCCCTCACCTTCTATCTATCTCTACCTTTCCTATTTATAGCCAGCCAAACCAGAAGTCTAACCTGTGTTATTTTCACAGAGCGCATGCTGACTCTCTAGCACAACCAGGCCAGGCTCACATTCCGTTTCTTTTTCTTCCCCTCTGTCTTGCGATTTCCTTCGTTAAGGAAATCACCAATGGGATCTGTACTCTTGGGGAGATATTGACTATCTCAACCAGTGACTGTGTTTTCTCAAGCAATTTAATCTGTAGCGAGTCTGTGCTTGAGTTTATGCATGTATTTCACTCTGTAAGTTTTCCAGGTTCAAAGAGAAGGACGTTGAATTGAAAATGTAAAAAAAAAATCCCAAAAAACTAACGAACAAACGTGATATAAAAAAACCCCAAAAAAACAAAAAATGTACTTAATTTAAAAAATAATAACTATGAATGTGAACTAGTTCATTTTTATTTGAATGAACTAAACTTTGAACTAGTTCTTTTTCAGTGTGAACTGGCACAACACTGCCCCAGTCTAACATCATGACATCATGATCTGCTCGTATCTCACATCAAAGACAGAGGTAAACTACTTGGTGTTGGCAGCGTATTACAGACATTTTGCTTCCAATTACTCTTCTATATTTTCATACCTAGTTTATTATGATGGCCAGGGATGTAGCTCAGCGTCTGAGTCCAGTTAGGTGTATCCCAGTAAAACCACCAGTCTAGCACTGGAGTCCCTGCTGATTTAGTACTGGAGTATTGGAGCTAACATCAGGGCTCTCCATGGATCTACCCATTGAGCAG
Organism: Brachyalestes nurse; assembly: GCA_037974405.1. Classification (NCBI taxonomy): domain Eukaryota; kingdom Metazoa; phylum Chordata; class Actinopteri; order Characiformes; family Alestidae; genus Brachyalestes; species Brachyalestes nurse. The sequence goes on along the minus strand of JBBPCY010032853.1, from coordinate 11,110 downwards.
TAATGCATCAATCCCCCGATGTGCAAACATAACTCTACCGCATCTGTTGCTGGTGCGACTATGGAGAGCCACTCGCTGGTTTGACAGTGCTCTCCTAATAATGGGTTGACTTTGTCTCTACGGTGACCTTTTCTGCTGTGATAACCTTAATGCCCTCTGTGTCATCTTCTGCCCAATTGTTTGTACTGGGACTGTAGCCAGAGTGTCTTAAAGGTGAGGGTCAAATGTGAATCAAATTTTGGGCCAGCAAGTGGCTTTACCTGCAACGAAAAGCCCATTTCACCCATTTTCAAGTCTAGATTTTGTAGCAGTGAGGCACAGTAATAGGGAGTAAAACTCTCAAACACCTATTCATTACTCCAGTGAAGACAGGAGGACAACAGGTGTGCTGCTGATAAACGTTTGTGTGGAAAATGATTAGCATCGAAATTTGCATAATTCCTTCATTGGTCATTATGGTCATGGCAGTATTGTGACATACAAATGCGTTTTGTTAACATTATTGACAACTGGTCTGCTTTTGTTTATCTGTGAGTTCTTTTGGGTGCGTTGAGAATGAGGTTAGAAATATCTGAGCACATTAGGCAAACTGATCTGTTGGGCAGGTACAGCAGGTACATATGAAAAGACATATAAAACAAACTGGAGTTTTTCCGACTATGTCGGACACATTTAACAGATTGGGAACCTACTGACTGGAACACAAGATGCTTGCAGAAATTCACATGAACACATTGTCAGAACATCTTTGTAAAAACCAGGGCTGTTTTCATCACTTCAGTGAATCGCTCTGACAGTGGGGATCTCTGAGACATCTAGACCAGGTAAAAAAAAATAAGAAAAATCAATCATCTCATGAAGTGTGTCTTAAAATTTGTGAAAAAAAACAAAAAATACTTTTTAAAAGCACTTTTATTTACTGTTTGCATGTTTCTCATGATCCCATTTCATCAGCACACTGACTCTTAATATGTATTAAATTTTTCCTGAAATCTCATGTTCTACAAAACCCTTAATTGCTTTTTATTTCCAGATTACAGCATTTCTACACAATGGCGAATTCATCAGTAATGGATAACAGTTCCACACTAGCTGATTATAGTATGTCTATCTGTTTGAAAGAACATCACGTTGGGACAGTTTTGTCCTGCATTCAACTGCTGCTTTGCTTCTTCCTGGGAACACCAACGTATTCTTGGTTTCTCTGGTTTTATCTTCGTGCCGGATGGAAAATCAAACCCACACAAGTGTTTTTCCTGAACCACACTTTGCTCGACATCATCTACTGCATTCAGTGTGGATTACATGTGCTGAATTTGCTGTTCTTTGACAGCGACCACTTTTGGAATGAGACACATATTATTTTTGGACTCAGCTGTGTTGGCAGACCCCTGATGCAGTTTTGCATTTGCGTTGAACAGTATCTGGCAGTGCTTCATCCAATAACATTCTTGAAATATAAAGGAATCCAGTACAGGATTGAATCAGCTCTGTTGGTTTGGCTGGTTGCAGCTGCATATGCTGTATATGAAGGATTTAGACAAGATTTCACTGATGTTTTTTCTTGCATTATTTTCTTGACCACAGTGGCTGTGATCTCGTTTTGCTGTGTGTCTGTTCTATGTGCCCTAAAACACCCAGGACCAGGAGACACACAGATCACAGTGAGGAGAGGCAGAGATGTAGGAAACCAACAAAAGAGGAATGCTTTTAAAACCATCTCTTCAGGATTGCTTTTAATCCTGTTTTCCTACCTCCCTCTGGCATCACTTTTCTTTTTCTCTGTGATAGAAATAGACGGGAAATTATTTCTCTGTAAAATTGTTTCGTTCATGTTCTATCCAAACAATTTGGGTGTGATGATCACACCATTGTTGAAAATATACAGAGATGGTCATCTGAAATGCTTAAACCATTAAAGTGGAAGCAATAGTAACATATGAATGGGTTCTGTGTTCTAAATAACTTCATACAGCACCTGTTCAAGTTGTCTAAAGTCCTAAATAAGCTTAAAAATTAACGATAGCAAAGAACGAATAACGGCTGAACTAACCAACCATAAAAAGATTACATTTGTACTTGAATACAATTTTTATAAAAGTTCTTAACTACATGGAATAAAGGCTGTTATGATCTTCCATAATGTATATTCTCATTACTGACATTGCTCTAAAACACCCAACACCAGGAGACACACAGATCACAGTAAAGAGAAACAGAGAACCAATAAAAGAGAAATCTTTTCTCTCTTCTCTCTGGCATCACTTACCCTTTTTATTGTTATTGATCTAGATTGTGATATTATTCCATTCATGACCTGTACAAATACCCTGGCTCTTATGATCACACCATTTCTGAAAGTGCACAGGATGTTTTTTTCTAAGCTTTTATCACAAAAATTGCCGTACTGGCAATGGTTGTTCTTACACTGATTGTCCTAAAACTTTGCTGGACAGAATCTAATTAGACAGCACCAAGACCAAATACAGTGGAGGTTTTCATGGTTGTTTCATTGCTTTTATTGTGGAACAACTTTAGATTAACTGGGACAACGTATTTTCTCTCTCCGCATCGGGCTCCATGTGGACTGAATGAAAACTTGTCTTCAGTGTATCTCCTCTCTTCCCGGGTGATAGCTAGCCTGAACAATTCACAGTTACATTTCACTGCATGTTGAATCAATCATTTTGCTTCTCTTTTTTAGACTTTGGCAGCCTTAATGAAGAAAGCTCTGATTTATTTCCATTTATAATATATATTTTTTTGTGTTTTCACATACTTCAAGCTAAATACTTATGATGCCTTTCACAGCGATGCCACTCATAATAATGACACGAGTCTTACTGCCACTCAGTTGGTGTAACCACAGTAAGGCAGCTGGCAGGGCCCAGAACATCATGCGAGCCAAGTTCCCAGTTGGCCTGTGAAAGCATGCACTGTAAAATGTAACCGATGATCTTACTAATAAAAGGAAGTGATTATAACTTATTTTGAATAAGTTTGTTGACTTTACTAAGTTTAACAAAGTAATGACAACTTTTGTGCAATGAAAGTGATTAAACTAAATAGGTATAATTAAACTTTACTTACAATAATAAGTATTTTGAAATAAGTGGTTATGCACAGTTCCTCCAATAGGTAGCGTAGATTTGCGGCAGTGCATCTGACGAGGGGAGAACCACATGGAGAGGTGAGTCATCTCGTGTTTGTCATCTTTTTCAGTTGCTTAATATACAATAATCGACCATGTAATAATCAGAGTAAGTAAAGTAGAGATACATAGCAAGATTGGATGTTATATTTCTTTTTATTAAATTGTTGGATTGTGCTGGATTGTGTTAATCGAAATGAGCAGGCTAGCATTTGCTAATCACTGCACCTGTGGCTGCATTTTTTTAAATCAAGTTTTTGTTTTGAATGGCCTCATTCTTGAAAATTCAGTTAATGTGTAAGTTGTTAATTCCGTTCTGATGTAAATTTCTTGGTTCATTAAAGTGTTTTCTAAATGTTAGTAGGTTTTACACCTGCTTCCAAGCACATGTAAATTGTGCTTGAAACATACAATGTTTTTGTATTCTTTTAAGCAAACTGCATTTAGTTAAAATTGTGGGCAAAAATATTTTAACTCTCACATCCTACATTCACAACTACTGAACAAAAAAAGGGGAGAGGTTAATATTGCCTGTGTGACTGCAATTGTATATTAAGTAATTGTTGATAGAACAAATATGCAAAACCAGATGCTAATATGGATAATCCATATCAGCATCTCAGCTGAAAAACGCTGCACCACCAAAGTGCTGTCACAGTTTGCATATAGACAATTTATTGAAAGGGAGATAATGCTGAGTGAATGGCACACATATGCTATTTAATGATTGTGATTTAATAACAGACACATGTTTGATGGTCAAATCTGTGGTTTATGAATCATTTGTGAAATCCAGACGAGTGTTTTAGTGAATGTCTGGTTCACGCACAGTTTTCCGTGAATTTTCCGTGAATTCGTATATTTTCATGAAACTTTCAAGAATGAGGGCAAATGTGTGCAGTGCCTGACGAAAACATTAGAGATTACTCTGATTCACTGATTTATATTTGAATGCTATTTTAGATGTATTTTGATAATAATACATGTTCTTTTACTTGCAGATCTTACTAGATGATGAGACATGCAATGGAAGTGTAAGTATTGTTTTTTTTCCTGTGAAAAGAGATCTCTTCTATTGAAGCATTATCGCATAAATCATGGAAGCTACTCTCGAACTTGTCCAATTCCATGCCTTCACACAGACTGTTTGTGTTCATTCAAGTCTTTTAATGCATTGAAGGTACATTTGACACGAAATCATTCCCAACATGTGGATGCACCACAAACAATTGGATCAAAAGAATCTCCTTTAATATTTCACTGTTCACTCTGTGAATTTAAGGAACCTTGTTCAGAGTCTGAGTTCTTCACCCACTTGCGTCATCATCTAAAAAATAATGAAAAGGTTCAGTGTCCGTACAATGAGTGCAATTTTGAGAGCCAAGTTTATTCCACATTTAATGCTCACAAAAGTAAAGCACACCAATTAAGTAGTCAGAGGGATTTAAAACCAACCATTGCAGTTGAAACTCAAAACATAGCTGCAGATTTGCCTCAAGATGTTAGACAAAATACAGTGTTCCACCATGAGTGGGTGGATTCTACTGAATTTGACCAAGATGAACATGAAGAAGAGGACCAGACTCAAAACCTGGATGTTTTACAGAATCAGCTAGAACGTAATATAGGTTTGCTCTTTCTTAAGATGCAAACCATTTTGCATATATCTGATGCAGCAGTACAAGAAGTAGTTCAACAAATTAATCAGATCTTTCTTCTCTCAAAGCCCCTTTTGTGTGATGCCATACAACAGATTCTAGATAAACATGGGGTCAGTTACAGTGATTCTGTTTTAAAAGAGATTGTGAAAGCTGTCACAGAGAATAATCTGATCTTGAAAATGACCGATTCTGGTGAATCACTCTCAACAGTGAGTAAGAGAGCATCATATTTTCAGAAAGAATTTCCAGTTGTAATGCCGATAGAATATAAACTTGGGAAAGACTCACAGTCATTTGCTTATGTGCCAGTTCTGAATATGTTACAGGTGCTTTTAAACCGAACTGATGTTCTTGAGAAAGTTCTTTCTCCTGTTGACAATGCAGATGGGATCAGCTCTTACATAGACAGCACTAACTATCATGAGAATGATTTTTTGCTTACCCTATACACTGATGAATTTGAGATTGCCAATCCTCTTGGCACCTCAAAAAAGAAACACAAGATGTTTAGTGTGTATTGGGTTCTTGCTAATCTTCCATCTAAATACAGGTCTTCACTTCAGGCAATTCAGCTAGCACTCTTATGCAAAGCTAGTGCTGTAAAACAATATGGATATGAGAGAGTCCTTCACCCTCTTGTGCAAGACCTCAAAACTCTTGAGAAACATGGTGTCTATGTGGAGCAGTTAGGAGAATGTGTAAAGGGAACTGTTCTTAATGTTGCTGCTGATAATCTTGGTGCTCATTCCTTGGCAGGATTTCAAGAGAGTTTCGTTGTGGAACACCCTTGCCGCTTTTGCATGGTGAAAAGGAGTGAAATTCAACAGAAAGATGTATTGTCAGGAGGATTTGAACCCAGGACAAAGCAGAATCATGACAGGCAAGTTGAAGAAGTTTTAAAAGACCCAAATTTGACGAAACAGTATGGTGTAAAAGGCAGATGTGTTTTAAATGAGCTTGCCCATTTTCACTCTGTCACTGGTTTTCCACCTGACATCCTACATGATCTCTTGGAGGGTGTCATACCCGTTGAAATGGCACTCTGCCTCAATGCTTTAATTAACAAAAAATACATCACCCTTGAGTATGTGAACAGGATGATCAAACAGTTTCCATACCAATTCATGGACAAGATCGATCAACCTCAGGTCATTCCAACTACGTTTGCCTCTAGAGGCACGATAGGTGGAAATGGCCATGAAAACTGGGCACTTTTAAGACTTCTCCCACTAATGATTGGCTTTGACATCCAAGAAAATGATGCAATATGGGAGATTTTAATGCTTTTGAAAGACATTCTAGAACTGGTGACATCCTTCAGATTCACTGATGACACTATTGATTTTCTTGCAGCTAAAATTTTAGAGCACAGAGGTTTGCTTTTGAAAGTATTCCCTGATTTTGTGCTTCGTCCTAAACACCACTACATTGAACATTATTCGCAACTAATTAGGACATATGGGCCACTTAGAGATGCTTGGACCATGCATTTTGAAGGCAAGCATAAATTCTTCAAACAAATCATTCGTGAGACAAAAAATTCAAAAATGTCCCACAAACTCTGGCTGTCCGACACCAAAGAATAGTGGCGTACCATCTGGACTCGTCATCCTTTTTTAAACCTTCCATCCAGATGGACAAAGTGAGGTCTACGCTGATTTCATCTTTTCCTGAGAGTGTTCAGAACATACTTCAGCAGATTTTTCCTACCCAAAGCACTGTACTTGTCACATTTTCAGTGTGCATCGATGGCATCAAGTACAGTCCTGATATGGTTCTGTCTGCTGGTGCAAGTTCATGCCTGCCTGATTTTAGGCAAATTGTAAAAATTGTCATCATCAACAACGACATTATGTTTGTATGCAAAAAACAGACATCGTGGTACATTGAGCATCTGCGTTCCTACGAATTGTGCAGTCATGTACCAGACATGACTGTCACAAAGCTCTCTGATTTGAATGACATTTTTCCACTGGCATCCTACAAAATTCTGGGTAGGACTTTTGTTACAGCAAAACATTTCATCTTGTGTTAAATTAAGCTTTTAAAACAATAGTCATTCTGAAATAAAAATAGTCATTTATTCATCCGTTTCTTTTTTTTTTGACCCTGTATGACTATTCTTCTGAACACAAAATAAGATATTTTTAAGAATGTTGGTAAACGCAGTTTCAGTTTCTATTGAGTTCCATCAGGAACCCAAAGTTGTTTGATTACCAGTGTCCTTAAAAATATCTTTTGTTCAGCAGAATAATGTCATACAGGTTTAAAAAAGGGTGAAATTAGTAAAAAAAAAATATTTTTCCTTGAATTTCATTTGATTTCATTGATTTTTCTCATTTTTAGGTTCACAGGACACAATGGAGACAAAAACTATACTTAGAGTGGTAGTGAATGAAAATTACATAAGGAAAATCACGCTGCATAGGAAACCACAAACTTTGACTTTATTGGTGGAACAGCTTGTGGAAAAGCTAGGTCTTCCATACACGTTTTATCTTCAGTATGAAGATGCTGATTTTAACAATGCACTGGTGAACCTCACAGACATTGCAGATTTGCCTGAAAGGCCCACCTTAAAGGTGATTGCTCTTGCAGCATCTCCTGCAGTATCTCCTACACCAAGTACACCTGACACAGATATTGTGTCTTTGACCTCGGAAGAAGGTTCGTCTAATGTACGCCAAGCTCAGTGGCCAGAGACCTTTGAAATCCCAAATTTTCCTGTAGACATTGAGTACAGATTGCGCCAAGGAAATCTTCTCTACATGAAAGACCAGATATATATGCACGCTCCTAGGGACATGAAGCATGAAATCCTTGAAAAACTTGCTGAGACAATGTATAACTTCAAAGCATATCCCTCTGATGACGAATTCAATGATGTTGCATCTGCACTTGTCAAAAAACATCCATGCCTTATTGAGCCAGGTTCCTCAACCGGATGGAAAGGTTGGAAGAACAGCCTCAAATTTAAAATGGGGAACTACAGAACAAAGCTACGCCGAGCTGGATGCACAGATGTTCTTATAAATGCAGGGAAAAGGGGAAGCCAAGATCCTGTGAGAAGTGTTAAAAGACCTAAACGATTTGAAATCAATTTTCTTCCCAATTGTCCTGCTAATGAGGATGACTGCAGCATGGAATCTAAACGCTTACAACTTGTGGAGGAAATGAAGAAAAGTCATCCAAGTTCCACCTTGATATCACAGCACATGGATTCCACTTTCTCCTTGAGAAGAAAAGAGATTGTAGAAAAGGAAAAAGAGACTCTCCAAAGATGGCCATCACTTTTCACAGAAAGACAGGTAAGTTATAATTAAATTACACCATGATAACACAAAATATAAAGAACACTTCATTTACTTACCCTCATGCCATGCCAGATGTGAATTGCTTTTTTCCCCACCAACATTTAAAAAAAAAAGTGTTTAGAAAACTAGTCCATCTCAGTCCATGTATTGCAAGTGAAGAGGTGCTACAATGTGAAAGCTCAAAAGCACAAACAGATATTGTTAAATCAATCCATACATCTCTATATGAACTCAGGGATGGGTTATTTTTATATTATAAATTTAGTCATTTGGATTCATCTGAAGGTAGTCATGTGAATCTAGGACAGCATGAGCGTGAGTAAATTAAACAATTTGCAAGTATCCTTTTAAAAGAGTAACAAAAAGCCTAATATACTTTTGTTTCCTTTTACAGATCAATTCAGAGTTTAATTGAATTACAAGCAAAAACCTCAAGCAAGAATTTTTCTCTGCACTCGATAAACATACTTCACGATTTCTGGACATTTTTGAGAGCAAGAAAGGGGCTGTTGGAAAAAGACTCTCTGAATTTCTACAGCAAATCAAACCTGTGGTAAGCTTATCACTTTTCTTTCTTAAACTAAATTGTTATTGTCTTATTAACTAATTTCATAATTAATTTTATGTTATACATACACTATAAAATGTAATTGTATCTTTTTTTTCCCAGAGCACTGACATCACTGCAAAGCGCACAGCAGTTCTTCGTGGCCTTCCACTCATTCTTGGAGAAGAAGCCTCTAACTTTTTTACAACAGCACTGGTAAGTACCTTTAATATAACCCCCACACAAACATCACATATAGGCGTTCGATTATGTTTTAAGCAACTCCTTAATTTGGACCAGATAAGTAAATTCTGCTTTTGTTTCACATTTCTTAATCAAGCCCTTGTACTGTTCATTTTGTCAAATTTCTACTATGTACTTTAACAACAGTTTTTATTAGTTGTACGTAGAACATGGCCCAAGAGATGGTCCTGATTCTTTAGGTGACATATACTTTTGTGAGATTTCCCATTTATAATGTAACAAGAATTGTAATGTTGCTGTTCCTTTTTTTTAATTAGGACTGTGAATGTGACACACCCCAGATTTCCATTGGGATACTGACTGTGATACCCGAAGATAGCCAGGATTCCCCACAAGCACTGCATTTGGAGGCTTCAAACACCGCAATCATCTTGGAAGGAATCATCGTGATGGGTGATCTTGAAAATCTTCCAGATGCCATGTGCCTACTTTTTGGGCTGATATATGCACTGAATTTGGAGTACCCTCCACAGCTCAAGAACACCTTTGATTTTATTCAGAGAGTTTTTCTCTCTCTTGGACACAAATCTCTGAAACCAAAACTACAGTCACTTAACAACCTGCTGCTGATGTAAGTTGAGGCTGTTTGAGATTGTTTAAAGGCATAATTGAATCCCTTTAATCTTTTGGTTGCACAGAAGTTTAATTAAACTTTTCAACTGTTACCTGTCAAACTTGGTTGAAAATGTTTTTAAACATTAAAAAATGTTTAAAAATGTTCTTAGTTCTTAGTTTTAGAGCAATGGTATAGCTAAAGGTTTTTTTTTTAATTGTAAGCACTGTTAAGACTTAAGCTAGTGTTGATTATTTTAAAAGGTCACCTGTTCAGTTTCAGGTCAAAGATTGTCAAGCAGTCAGGATCCTTTTTTTTTAGCTGCACTTAAACTGCACTTTTTTTAGTTGCTTTATAAGATTAACATGAGTAACAATGTGTTTTTTGTTTATCAAAAATTGTTAATGCTATATTCAAAAAACTGTTTACAGAGTTGGGTCATCTGACTTTGTTTGGTATGCTGTAGTACCTGAAGAGATTTAATATATAATAAACTGTTAAACTCAAGTTCAGTTGTTGCTTTTTGTCTTTACTTATTGTTTTTAGTTTAGCTTACTTGGGATTTTTAAGGCAATCGGTTTCCTAGTATTTTCCTAGTAATGTGAACACTAATAGAAAGTTAACTCAAATAATGATTTTAAGTCAACAGTACTTAAGTATACTTGATTAACAAGTTGTCCCTACAAATTGTGTTAAGTTATGCCAACTAAACATTAATACTCTACTTTACTTGGAAATTTTAAGGCAATCGGTTTCCTCACTTTTTCTAAGTAAAGTCAACTTATTACATTTTACAGTGTGTGATTGCTTGTATTGACAGGGTAATTTGCCAGCAAGTTTTGTGCTGAACTGAGATTTGTCTCTGATTCTTTGAGCTGTTAGTGAAAGTTGTAGACAGTCCTTGTGGATTCAGAATCAGAGCAGCTTGGGAATTCGGCAGTGAAGCAGCTCTGGGAGGCGGCACTAGAAAATCAAGTCAGGGGGCCAGCAGTGGAACAATAATTTGAGGAAATTAATCTAGAGCCCTCCATGTATCAGATGCAGGAGCAACCTGTTTCAGCAAGTTTTTCAGTCCGGTGTGATGATGATGATGAAGTATTGAGTGCTCAGTGATTAGCATGGAAATTTGCATAATTGCTTTTTCCTTCACAGTGATCATGGCAGCATTGTGACATAACAGTATCTGTTGTTTTGATTACAATGCTTACACCTGGTCTGTGTTTGATTTGGACCAGATCATTGATTTGGACAAGAATAATGTTTTGGGAGTGCTGCGAATAACAATGTGTTTCTTGAAATGTATCTCAACAATTGAAGCAAACTACAGGCACACCTGAGAAGATCCTTAACGCAAACTGGCCTTTTAGACTGTGCAGTGAGTCGAGCTGAAAATTCAGATGGCTTGCAGGATCCCAGAGGTATCTACAACAGGTGAAGAGAAAAACGCATAAATCATACTCCTTCCAAAATAGAAAATAAATCCAGTGAAACATTTTCTGACTGATTTTATTGTATATTTCTTCTAAGGTTTTTAGCGTTATATACTCAGCAAAAAAAGAAACGTCCTCTGACTTTCAACTGTTTTTACTTTCAGTAACTTAATGTGTAAATATTTGTATG
>JBBPCY010032842.1:0-35953 GCA_037974405.1 Brachyalestes nurse | reverse complement strand
TATGAAGGTGTGTAGATGTGTGATGGTGTGTGTGAAGGGGTGTAGATGTATGATGGGGTGTGTGAAGGTGTGTAGATGAACGATGGTGTGTATGAAGGTGTGTAGATGTATGATGGTGTGTGTGAAGGTGTGTAATTGTATGATGGTGTGTGTGAAGGTGTGTAGATGTATGATGGTGTGTGTGAAGGTGTGTATGATTTGTGCTCTGGTGATAAATGTTACTTGATAAGTATTCTAAAAGTTTTTCTGTAAAACTTTGTAATGTGGACTGAATATAAATAATCCCTTTTTATATTCTGAATATATATTCCCAAAACATCCCAACTGTGTGTTTAATTTTACATGTAAGAAATGCAGCTAACAACATTTCCCCCTTTTTAGCATTCATTGATCTTTTGTGTCATTAGTGGCACAAGATGGAGCACCTTCCTCCTTTAAACTAGTAACTGGAATAAAACCTTGTTCACTGTAAAGATGAAGTGAATTTGGATTTTTTCTACAGTTTTCTGATTACCAGAAGTACATCCGAAATGAGTGTTTGACAGAGAACCCTGCGATGGAACGCTCCATTGCGCTGTGTAACGGGATTTCCCAGTGGGTACAACTCATGGTGCTCAGTCGACCAACTGCTCAGCTCCGGGCTGAAGTTTTCACCAAGTTCATCTATGTTGCTCAGGTACCTTAGTGTTCTGCAGCCTCTGAGTCTTACCAAATAAAATGAATCGGACATAAATGAGAATTACAATCAATAGGTTGCTATTGATGTTCTATGCCACAAAGGTCTTTTAACCGGCCTCTTATCCTACATTTGTCTTATATTTTATTTTTTTCTGTGAAAAAGCTCATTTTTTGAGCTTTCATGCATCAGAAAATATGTATGATTTATATGTACAAAATGTTTAGCATTTCTCAATTTCTCTTTATCCACAACAATTAAACAGGCTATTTTTTGTTACTAAAGGGGCATTTTAGCTGACACTCTTATCAAGAGCGACAATCATTAGTGAAAGGGCAAAACAGTAGAAAGTGTAGTAGAAAGTGGGGGTTCAAACCTGCAACTTTGTTCACAAGCAAGTGTTTTACCCACTAGGCTCCTACCACTCCACTGTTACTGTGATTTTTATGGCCTCAGCCCCAACTGATTGCTCTGTTCTGTGCCATTAAAAAAACAGTCCGAGCTAAAATACTGTGCCATTGTGTTTGGGCTGCTAAACTGCTGTAGACCAAAAAGATGGATAGATATGAATGTTGTGGTTTTTTGTAACATCACGAAAACTGAATTCAGAATGGGATGTTTGTTTTCATACATGGACTGAAGGGACTGGGGAGTGAATGGCACATTTTGAAACTTGAACAGTGTTTATGTACTACCTTCATCTCTTTTCCTTCAAATAAATTCTTTTTTCAATTATATGAGCCCTTCGAGGAATTTCTGCCCTGGTACATGTACATAGCTGTTTTCCAGCATGTATTCCAAGCAGTGATTACAGGCAGTACTCAACACACTGCCTGCCTGAAAAACTTCGCGCCATCCACCTACTAAGTCATTGTCATTATTTGTTGCAGTGTCCTCCCACTTAGTCTTGTTCATCAACTAGTTTTGTGGCTTTTATTGCAGAACCTCCAACAGATGCAAAACTTTAACACCCTCATGGCTGTGGTGGGAGGCCTCTGCCACAGTTCCATCTCCAGACTGAAGGACACTTGTACATATGTGCCGAATGAGACCACTAAGGTACACTTGTTTTAACAAACTGTCAACGTCATGTTGCTTTATTTGATATTTTCACATGATATGTTCATGTGGACACAATAACATAATTTAAGACTTTAATAAGAGCGGCATCATGATCTGAAGATGATGTTTCATGTGTAACAGTTCTGATATAATTTATTATAATTATAGAAATTATAATAATATTCAATGAAGTATGGGCCATTTTGGCCAAAATAAGAATCAACAATAGTGATAGTGCTTTGTTCTCAAATCTGATTTACTGTTTGTATTGTACTCTCTAAGTACTCCCTTCAGTCACTTGACATATTTTATAAAACAAAGCTGTACATTATTATTCAGTTAATGAATTTGTGAGAAAGCAAGTCTACCAGATTGTGGAAGCATCAAAGCATCAAGTAACTGATACTAGCTTACAGTATGAGTTCTGTAATAAAAAAAAAACATGATCTGGATTCCAGTTCTGTTGCTCAAGATTGTTGATGATGTTTCTCCCCTCAGGTTCTGAATGAAATGACAGATCTCCTCTCATCATCTAGAAACTATGAGAACTACAGGCAGATGTACAGCAAGTGTACAGGTTTCAAAATCCCCATCTTGGGCGTCCATCTTAAAGACCTGATTGCTGTGAACGAGGCCATGACTGACTATGTGGAGAACGGCAAGATCAATGTGCAGAAGCTTCAAGCGCTCTATAATCATATCATTGAGCTTGTCCAGCTCCAGCAGAACCCACCTCTCCTGGATGCAAACAAAGACCTGGTTCATCTACTGACCGTCAGTACTGTTTTAATCAACTCTCAGTATTTCAAAAAACTTTGTCTAGAAACCAAAGATGAAACCAAGAAAAAGTAGCAATGGTAAGAAATAATAGCTCAGCAAAACATTTAGTTTACACAGTTTTGAACTTACCTCAGATGTAGCTGATCAACTAAGCCATACGAAGTCTTCTAAAAATTCAAATTTAGCTTCTGTAGTTACATTTAGCTAAAAAATATGACTCATTATTCACTAAATTAGTCCAAATCGATTCCACAAATCTTCAAATCTTCTCTCAACCTGTTCTGCTCAAACTGAGATTCAAGGCTTATGACACATAACTTTCTGTCAGATATAAAAATGAAATATATTTCAGTTTTAGCAGTAACTTGTATAGAGTCATAAACCACAACCACAAGCCTGTACGACCTTATGTCGTTTGAGTGTGAGTGGGTTGACAAAGGTTTTGAGGGTATATTTTTGGAATGCATATTGATAGTTGTATGATATTCATAGTATTTTTTAATCTGGGTGACTACTGGCTTAAAGTGTATATTAGCAATTTTAGCTACGCAACTGATATAGCCTGCATGCATTAATGACATGGCCAAGAATCATTCGTTTGTTCTGCCCTACAGCTCTCTCTTGACCTGTACTACACAGAGGATGAAATCTATGAGCTGTCCTATGCAAGAGAGCCACGGAACCACAGAGCCCCCGTGAGTGAAACTACTACCAGTGTGTATATGGCTCTATTATAAAATTGCGCAATGAGGCCAGGATAAAGTGTGAGGTCCACTCATAATAGATGAAGGCATTATTAGTGATTAGTGCGTTATTCCTTGCATCTTTTGTTATTTTTTCAGCCAACAACCCCCTACAGGCCACCGGTGGTGGCAGACTGGGCTTCAGGTGTGGCTCCCAAGCCCGACCCCAAGACCATCAGCAAGCATGTTCAGAGGATGGTTGATGTAGGCGCTTTCAAAAATGTCATTTTTTAATTTTTCTGGTTTTAACAAAACAGAATCTTGTCATATTATATAATTGTTTAAATCGTCATAATTTTTTAATTATGTAATTTAACTTTAATACTAATTTTACTAATACTGTGTTTTCTTTGTTTACAGTATGAGTAAGACATGTTTTAAGTGTACATTGCAGTGTTTTTTCTTATTTCTGGCAGTCTGTATTCACGAACTATGATCACGATGGAAGAGGCTTCATTTCCCAGGAAGACTTTGAGAAAATTGCTGCGAGCTTTCCTTTTTCATTTTGTGTTGTGGACAAAGACAAGTAAGTGTCTAATATGGTTTTAGTTTACTGTATTAAGCAGAACTGGTGAACAAATAAACTGGAATCTGTAATACGTGAAAGCATTGTCCATGAAGATAGAAGAATTACAGTATGTTAAGTGGCAGATGTTAAAAGGTCCATAGACATACACTGCATAAAAAGATGCATCACTGGCATATACTGCTACACTAAACGACACTAAAACAAACACTCAGGTGTGTTTCAGGATTACTTTATACTTACTTTCAGGTTTAGTTATTGTTGAAAAAGGTGTAAGACATCATAGATGTATAATTTTACTCTTTTAGAAGTCAGCCCTACTAACATGTACTGACTTGAAAATGTAAATAGTGCACAATGTTTGGCTGTTACTTCAATTTTCATTCAAGTATCAACCCCTGGTTATGCAGCGGTCTAAATGACCTGGCAAGACAACACATAGCAATCCTCAGAAACCAGGGTCCAGGACCCCCATGTTTAATGTTATTGCACTTTAAAAGATTAGTATTGATCCAAAAATCCATAAAATTCATGTTAGAAATGTAATGTCAGAGTGAATGAACGTCAGTAATACAATCAAAGTACTCTTTGCCTCCATCTATGACATTACACACGCTCATCAATACACGTCAATACACCAAATTGTTTGCCATGTTGAGGAGCTACTACAAATTATATCAAGCCAACCACAATCACCATCACAGTCCAAAACAGCTTACATTAAACTGGTCAGTCTTTCATTTTTTAAAGCCTATTGAAATTTTTAAGATGAGCTTGATATAATGATATAATTGATATAATGGATTAGATATAATTCGTAAACAGCAGGTCAGTGTTTAGTTCACTGGGCTTCAGTCGCGGTTCAGGAGTAACAACATACATATTTAGGTGTTTTCTGCGCTAACTTATACAGCTCATAATCAGTCTCTGTTTGAGTTAAAGTGGCTGTGTTACATGACATTACACTAATTTGGCAGACGCTTTTATCCAAATCGACTTACAACACGAGAAAGCACTTAGGTTTCAGGACATTGTGAGAACCAGAGGAGAGTACTAAGTGCTAAAATCTGTATGTAGGAGTAATGAAAGAAGATGCTCTCTGAATAGATGAGTCTTCAGGAGGTTTTTGAAGACAGAGAGGGATTCTGCTGCTCTGGTGACCTTTGGCACCTCTTTCCACAAGTGGGAAACCACAAATGACCAGTCTGGACTGAGTTCGCTTTGTGTGTAGGAATGGCAGAGCCAGGCGATGTTCTGTGGAGGAAGCGATTTGGAACATAAGGCTAAATGACAGGATTATGGTTGCTGGGTGCTGACCCAGATGTCACTCTGTAGGCAAGAGTTAATGACTTGAATTTCATTTGGGCAGCCAAGTTAGAACAATGAACACAGTAAGGTGCAGCGGACAGAGTCCGGTACAGGAAAACAATGGACTGAGACAGACTAACACATTCTACTCCAATAAGAAGCCTGCACAAATACAATACACTATATGGATAAAATACACTATATGGATAAAATACACTATATGGACAAAAGCATATAACCCAGATCCTAACCCGACAGGGACTGGTCCTCACTTTCCAGCTAAAACAGCTTCCACTCTTGGAGAATTTCTGTTGGAATTTGTGTCTATTCAGTCAGGCACTGATGTTGGACTAGAATGTGTGGCTGGATGGGGTTGAGGTCATGGCTCTGTGTGGGCCAGTCAAGTCCTCATGCTTTGTGCACTGGGGCACAGTCATGCTGGAATAGAAAAGGTTCTTCCCCAAACTGTGTCCACAATGTATTAAGCATGGCGTTGTCCAAAATGTCTTGGTGTGCTGGAGTATTAAAATTACCCCTCACTGGAAGTAAGGGGCCACCTGATTTCAATAATTAAGAGGTGTGTCCCAATACTTTTGTCCATATAGTATCTGCACTGTAAAATTCATTTGGTGACATAGTTTAAAAATTACAAATTGCGCATTTCTCTGATCCAGATCCATGCTGCTGTAGTCACATTTTAATCTTCCTGTATATTCACTGCAGAGATGGACTCATCAGCAGGGAGGAGATCACAGCCTATTTCATGCGGGCCAGCGTTATCTGTTCCAAACTTGGCCTGGGCTTCTCTCACAACTTCCAAGAGACCACATACATGAGGCCCACCTTCTGTGATAATTGCTCTGGATTTGTAAGTCATGCTGTCATGCATTACTCATCATGTCACATCATAATTAATCAGCCCTACTGAGTCTGAAATGTGTTTCTTTTTTTTCCTGTCATAGTTATGGGGTGTGATTAAACAAGGCTACCGATGCAGAGGTGGATATTTACTTCTTTTACTATTATATGAATTACCAGTGGTGTCCAGTCTTCTTCACAAAGTGCCAGTGTGACTGCAGGTTTTCATCCCACCCAAGCAGGGGCTCACGCAATGAGATGTTTGAAGACTGAGACCATCCAATTAAACAAGTATAATCATGTGCGCTCCTTCTTGTTTGGAACAAAGCCCCACCACGACTCTGTGGATACGACTGGGCACCCCTGGTCTGTTTTATGGCCTGTCTTTAACTTCACACTATTCTCTTTGTTGTGATTCTGCAGATTGTGGAATGAATTGCCACAAGTCTTGCAAGGATCAAGTGGCATTTGAATGTAATAAGAATGCCAAAACCAGTGCCAATGCAGACTGGAGCCCTCCATCTAATACTACAGACAGTACAGCTCCTGGAGGTCATGATGGTGAGATTACAATATACAATACGGTGAAACAAGGAGTCAGGCACTTCTGTTGTTTGTTCTTTTGAATAATAGTTGTGTTCAGATTTACTCACTTGTCTTCTGACTTTGTACTTTTTTTAGACAATGTGTTATATTTACCTACCTACAAAGTTGTGTTGGCAAGTGAAGCCTCTAAGGTAATGAGCTTTTTGCAGCTGTATGGCTCAGTTTTGCCCCTTCCTCTTGGCAAATGGTCTTTATTTCCTCAAGATTACAAGGGTGCCTATTCTGAACTCAAAATTCATACATTTTTGAAAGGAATCCCATTCAGAAGATTGGCGAGACCATGTAAGCTCTTTCACACTTTTAGAAATCTTTTGAGTTTTTTGGGGGTTCTTGTATTGTAGATCTCCTCTAATCTCCTGATAGATTTCTCCATTCATGTTTCCTTTGATTAACAAGTAATATCTCAGATCATGATGCTCCATCCATACATCACTGTTGGTATGGTGTTATTGGGATCACATGCACTAGTGGGGAAGCAGATCATTTTGAGCAAACGTATTGAATCACTGTAGATCTCTGATGTTGAATTTGCATCGATCTTGCGGCTTGTTTTTGATATTGACGTGACACTAGAAAATTAACCATGTGAAACATTGTGTTGTCAATCACAAATTTAAAAGAGATGATGGAGTGGATAACTTATTTTAGGTCGTCCTGCAAATCTTTTTTAGTGACTGCTTGGTTTCTTCTTACCTTCCTTATCATTATTCTGAGAGAAATCTTGGGTGGCTCACCTGTCTTGGACCATGAACTTTCCACTAGCAGATTATTTAAACAGTGTAATGACTGTTTAAGGTCTTTGATCTGTCGCGGTTTTACCACTTAGTTTCTGTTCAATAATGTCCTTGAGAATAAGTGTATGTATATATATTTTAAATAGTGTCTGAGTACTTTAACCCATATATTGTGAATCTTTCTTTATAATTATGAATACACTTTTTATTCATATTTATAAGTACAACGTCAGAAGACATTGTGTGTAAATTTGAAGTGTAAATTTGAACTGGAAGTATATAAAATAACCAACATATGTATACACAAATACTTGTTTCTTCTCATTGTAAATTAAAGACACAGAACTGCAGTGAACACCTTTTGTTGAATTTCGTACTTGTCATAACCAAATGTTTGGCTCAAAATTCTCTGTCTTGTAATTTCAGAAGAAGCCCAGTTCATATACGCAGGCAATGCTCCTACAGACAATGTTGAGCAGCACAAACAGTTACACCCGAATTCTGCGTCCTATAACATTCCCTCAAACATCCCGTCAAGAACCTTTTTGGTGCACAGGAGCACCCAGACAGAAGTGAGTTCAACACCCAGCCTGCTGCAGCCCACCCTACTGTCTCCCAGCCCCACATCACTCACCCCCTGCCCCAGCCCCGTGCCTCAGCGGAAACGAGCCTGTGCCAACAAGACTTCCGCCACCCTGAACCCTGCAGAGGACAGCAAGTCAACCTATGACTCTCTGGAGGTTTGTGGTGTTTCCTCATGGATTTGAATCACAAACTTCTATGCTTCATTGTCAATTTTAGGTAGACTTTGGTGCAGTTAGAGGCCTTGGGTGATGGGACTGCAGTTTTACGTCTTTATAACTGATCAATTCAATTCAGTTTTACTTACATAGTGCTTTTTACAACCAAAGTTGTCACCAAGCAGCTTTACAGAGTCCAGGTCCGAGCCTCTAGTGAACAAGGCGAGGAAAAACTCCCTAAACCTGGAGGAAAAATCTTGTGAGGAACCAAGATCATAAATTCCTTTTTTATGAATACTGCATACATACTAGATATATATCTTCTCTACATGACTGTCTTTACTCTGAAAAGGGTCAAGAAGGAAAAACAAGCACTCCTAATGATATAATAGGGCACCTTTTGTAAAAATATATTTGCTATACTAATAAATAATTTCAACGATTTATAGTATATTCTGAATGTAACTGTCCTTCTTAATTGTCATTCAATTGTAGACAGTCTTGTGTATTTTGGATGCTTCGCTTTTATGATAGTGTCAGGCCGAATTGTTAGCTTATTTAAAATGGATTTTTCTCTTTGTCATATTCCTATTCTCTGTGTATGTACCCAGGAGAATCAGTCTCTTTTGAAGACCAATGAGGGCCTCCGAAGGAAGCTGAAAGAAGCTGAGCGTGAGGTTGAGATCCTAAAGACACTGCTGAAGCGACATACTCTTCGTCCAGTGGAGGAGGATTCCTTCTCCTCCTCTTCCTCTTAACTTCTTCAGCTTTGTTTGTTGTCCCGTCGAAATATAGGACTGTGCACATATGCTGTAATGTTGGATTAATAGCTTAGCAAACAATGGTAACCTATTTAAAGTAGCCTTGAGTTAAGCCCTATTTTGTTTAGTTCACCACAGTGCAATATAAAAAAAAAATCTAGAAATGTTAATAGCAAACTCCCCTCATATTGCGCTGAAGGCCTAGTAGCTAGGGATTTGCCCCTGTGATCAGAAGGTCATGGGTTCAAATCCCCAGACTGCCAGGGGCACCATTGAGGTACCCTTGAGTAAGGTACCGTCTCCACACACTGCTCCCCGGGCGCCCCCCGTTGGTGGCAGCCCCCTGCTTCATTTGGTGAATGGGTTAATTACAGAGAAAGAACTTCACACTGTGTGCTGTGCTGTGGTCACACATGACTATAAGGGGCCACTTTATTAAATAATATTGTTTAAATACTTGTGATCCCGCTGTGTAAGCTACTCATTCCATCTTGGCAATGTACCTTGGCAAACAAGACCAGGCTCCACTCTTTGAATGCAATCTGATACGCGTGATAGTGTTTGAAAAACATATTTGGATTCACTGGAAAAATCCAAAAAACTGGAAGTAGTGAAGTGACAATTTGTATTGTATGGTAAAAAGGTATAAAAGTGTGTTCCTAGCATATTACAGCCTCTGTGCATGTATCTCCTCTTCAAGGGTGGGCTTTCTCTGCTCGCGGCTTTACCAGCAAGCCACTGAGCTTTTTATTTTTTAATCAAAGTGACTTTCCCCAGACACCATGTTGAGCATTACAGGCTTTCCCATGTATTTTTCAACACTCTTCTCATTTATAATGTCTCTTCTCCTTAATAATAATGATGATAGTTATCTCTGCCTAAAAGAGCTTTATGTGAGATATTCTAGAAACAAATTATTTTCCTATAGTCAACTCCTATAGCCAATAATCCTCAAGAAGTTGTATAAATCTTAAGCTACACAGTATGAAGAAACAGAATAAAAACACATTACAAAACATTTATTTCTTTGTTATAAAAATATATTTGTCATAAAAATTATGACTTTTTCAGTAAATCCTGACAATTATATGATTCTGCAACAGTCTTCATATTCTCAAATGCCTTGATAGTCCCAAGAAGACTCATCACATCAGAGAGAACAGCTCTGGAAAATAAAGACACCACAATTAGAGACTGCAGAGATGTTCTTTCCAGTATTAAAGGATGAGCTTGACTTTACACTGAAATACGTGATTTGCAGAGTCATTGAGGGACCACAAAAATATCAAGATTGAATTGAACTGTAAAATAGGATTCCAACTAACTTACCCCCAAACTGCCCATAATGTACCAATAGTTTACTTTATTGCACCGAGTTTGTACTTATTCTGAATCAATGTTTACTTTTAATAACATTTTTCAAATATAAAAAAAGCACAAACACACACATTTCAGTAAGGCATGCATGTCTTCAGCATTATTAGGCAAAACTAAATTTTGCATAAACATTCATGCAATGCTGCTGATAAACAAGTGGCCCTTTTTTGCTCATACAATAGATTTAACAAATCGGTTAGTGCCTCTTCTCTATGAACAGCAAAGATCTGGTTGTCTGACTTGTTAAGAGTAAGATTTACAAACGGTATAAAACATGAAAAAATTAAGATTAGAATGGCTTATTGAACACTCAGTGATATGGGGAGTTTTGGAACACAGGTTTGGACAATATTCACAAAAGCCCTGTAACCAATTCAGTTTCAGAAAATTTAGGTTCAGCTCCCTTTTGAGTCTTATTAAAAAAAATGTAACTGATGAAATGAGACAGTAAATATATAATTAAAGAGGACATGGGTGTTATAAATGTTAATGTTGCACCTTCCCTGGCTTATGGGTGAATAAGTGTAGGTTTTTTTTTTTTTTTGAATGTCAGTGTTTTCAGTATGAAGACTTTCTATTTTGATTGTTCATTCAATTATAGAAGACCTGTATGAAGTGTTTTGTTAAAAGTGTCATGTATAATTTCAAATGGAGTGTATTTTTTGTAGACTTGGTTTAGAAAAATAGCACATCACTAGTGAATGATTAGACTCCAGTTTTGGTGTGTAAACAGTTGTGAAAAGCTGTAACAGATGAGAGATGCTATGAGAAAAGGATGCACACACACACACACACACACACACACACACACACTGCAATAACAAGAAATTGTAACTGAAGCCGTCTGTCCTTACCTGAAATAACATCACTAAAGAACACCTAATACTGATTGAGCAACCTTTGAAGATTAGCCAAATAGCTCTTAGTGAAAATGTAATAGTAAATTCCCTAATATTTTTGGTCCCTGTCAAACCATTTGTTGTAAAATGTTAAAGAACACTTGTTTCACAATACCTGCAGCTGGTAGCATCCTTGTTGTCTTTACATAGCAAATGTGTCGTCTGCACAAGGTGCTTGCTGAAGTTTTGAAGCTCAGGAACAGACGATCCTGTACTTAGACCAACGAACCACGACTTCGGAAAACAATCAGCAACCTATTAGAAAATATTACATTATGGTATTTGCAACTGGAAAAAAAAAACCAAACTTTTATCGTGTGTGCGCCACACATAGCACAAGTACCTTTTTACATTTCTGGATCACATGCTTTGGGCTGGACTCGTTGAGAAGGGTCATCATTAAATAGCGGTTGAGAAGTTTGTCCAGCATCAGCTCCTTCAGAACATTCTGAGCAACCAAACCATCCCATAACGACATATTTCCAAGCAGCTGAAAGCAGAAACATTTTTGAAAGGAATGAATGTCTACTGCAACAGTGCATATGCAACACATGCAGAGCTGCGAAATCTGTATCATCTCCAGTTCAGATAACACACAAACTGCATGAAGTAATCAGAGGCTGAAGGCTTGCATGGATTTCAGATTTCTAAACTCTGCAACATCATAAAAAAAATCAAAAATAAAATCTGCTATACATACATAAAGGACAAATATCATTCTGCCGTTCACCTAAATATGCCCTATTCAGCTCGTAATTCATCACTTGATAGCTGTTGTTAGTGCCTCCTTGACTGGCTTACAGTAAATTAATGTCTGCAAATGTTAGTGCAAACAATATTCATGATATGCTCAGCAAAACACAAACTGGAATATAGTTAATTAAAATAATATAAAATGTTATTATATACAAAGTCCTTGGCATAGTTTAGCTAGATAGTCCATCTATCCACTGTCTGAACCACTTATCTAGATAGTCATCACAATTATTTAAACAGCACATATTTTTACACGTATTTGCATGATGTGTCTAATGTTTCAAAACTTAAAGAGTGTTGGGGTCCATGGATCTTTTTCCCCTCACTAAAGGACACCTCAGGATGATCTAATGACTTCAGATGACATAACCTTTTATCACCTTTGCCTTCACACTGCTTAGTACTTTAGTGAGGCTGCATTCCTAATTTGTATTTTATATTTACATTTACAGCATTTAGCAGAAACCTTTATCCAAAGCGACTTTTACTCCCTAACACCTGGGACAGTTGGCGTGAAGGGTCTTGCTCAGGATCGAACTCATGACCAAGTATCCTTCCCACTAGGCCACCACCACCATTCTTTCTTTCTCTCTGTCTCTCACAGCCAAGTGTTTCAGAGGGTCTTTATATTCAGTTGCTCAGAACTTGTCAAAATGGGTCATTTCAGATCTTTGGTGTTTAGGTCTGAGTAGAGGACTGAAACACTACACCTTAACAGCGCTCCAGAACTGTCTGTTCTGAAACTGGAACTGTGGGGAATTCTTGTCGTCCAAATAGCTGAAAGATGCAAACAAAATAATAAATGTCAGAGATCTAAATGTGAAAGATTCATATTACTTAATATTAATATTCCTTTACTATAAGGCTTAATATGAACACTTTATCTGACAGCAGTGACAGTTTCTATTTATTTTCAGATCATGTTTTACCTCAGTGATGTTACTAGAGTAGCTGTAAATTGCTTGCTTACATTTTCGGGTAAAGTGGGATGAAAACATCATTATCCACAGCACTCCTCAGTCTCTGGATAACAGCTTCCATAAAGGCCTGAGGGACCACAGAACCCATGTTAGACTTATCATACCATGTCATTTACCACAGCAAAAGTGCAGTAGAACAATACCTTGACAGGCTTGCTTTGTTCAACATCAAAAACAGAGTAATCTTCTTGTATCCTCTGGCAAAGTGTTGTGAGACATTGAGACTGTTGCGATGAAAAAGGGTCCCATACAAGCTCCACAAATCCTTTGCGGAATAACAAGCAAAATATTAGATTTATAATTAAAATGATCACAGAAATTTTGATGGTTTAAAAGTAAATGCAATATAAGTAAGGGTGACATTACAAAAAATGTAATTATTTAAAATCGTATAGTTATACATACATGACTTTAAATGAAATCAGCAAGTCTCCAATACAGCAACAGTGACTAATCAAGTACTCAGAATCAGGAATCAGTCCCACAAATGCGGTATTTACCTTGTATTTTGGGCAGGATTGTCTTCTCTATGATCGCAGGCAATGTTTTCTTATCAGCATTTTCAGATTCCTCATAGCCTTGCCCATGGCAGAACTTCTCCACAGCCGAGTACCATGGAAGCGCCTCAAAGTCTTCCCCCGCTGCCTATGAGATAAGGATTAAAACACACAAGGTTCATGTTCTTTTCAGAATCACACGTCTAGCATCACAAAAATTGATAACTGGATTATATTTAGGGGTGTTCGATAAAGCAACAGCCAATACTTTATTTGCAAATAAATGAGAATACCAAGATATTACTATTGCTCTGATATAGATGAACAGATATGGAAGTGCAGTGCAGAACTACTGAGTCAACATCCAACTGGTGTGGCATTTGCTGAATCCCCTATGCCATTGTAAGAGCCATTCAGTCACTTTATTAGCTCAAGTAATGTGTGTTAAATGTCAATTTTAACAGCAGAACTTCGCCCCAAAAATGCTCAATATTTCAAAATTTTAACATAAACTGCTGTGTGAGAGGGCGAGCATGTCCCACTCCTCACAATCCCCTCTTCGACTGGTGCTGCGAGTGTAATGTGGGTCTAAAATGGGACTGAAGCAATTCTGAGCGGTGAGTAAAAGTTGGCAAGTGCATATTAAAAAAAAACTAACAAAAAAAACAAACAAACAAAAAAACCCCAACAACTGCTACTTTGAAACCAGACGCAGAGATTCAATCCCTGTGCAGGGAAGGAAGTGCCTATTAAACAGGTAAATGTTTACAACGAATGCCCCATCGTTTAACTTGTCTGACACCAACTGTAATTTATGCAGGAATTACAGTGTGAATTATAAAATATAATGATCAATTGTATATATAATTATCATAATTATAATTATTTATAACTATCAAACATTATAGATATAATAACGGTCTCAATATTTATATTTTCCGAGCATATAGCAATATCGTCAGTACTTAAAGATCACTGACCAACTTCAGGTCGCATTACAACCAGAGCATAATTAGTCCTGTTCAATATAATTTAGTAAAGATGCAAAATGAATAATCATTCGTACACAGTATTTCTAAATGTGCCACTATTGTCTTTTTTGTCTGTTCCAAATCATTTGAGGTCAGTACTTGTTGTGAAGTTTAGTAATGTGGTATTATATATTTGTCATATTGCATTTCCTCTATAATTGCTGCATCCATAATTACATACGACAAACAGCATTGACCTGGAGGTAAATAAATGAAAATTGTTATTTAAAATAAAAAAAAAACCAAACACAGTAAAAAGGTACCTTGAGTGGGTTCCAGCCAATAAGCTGGTGTCGTATTAGAGGAGCCAGGAGTTTAGGAAGGCACAACCCAATGTAGGCATTGTTGTACGACTCTGGGAAAGAAACTCGCCATTCGTCAAATCTGGACAAGATTTTCTTCACATCACTGAAGTCCTCCTGAACATCAGCAAAAATCTCCTGAGAGGTCTTCAAAATGTCAACTGTGGAGAACAGTAGTACAGATTTACCATTAAATATCTGCAGACAGAGACAACAGAGAATGTAGTTTCTAACCGTTTCGTAACATACAAGTAAGGCTTAATGTACACTTCCATCCAGTAGACAAGAAACTTGGCCCTGATGCGGATATTTCGCACGTATATATCTACTGATGCCAAAAATGTTACAGAAATATCTAGAACTGTTACAGAGAAATATTTTTTTCTATAAGTTTATAAATGCAGTAAAGTTAAACTGCAAGTAATTTAGCATAATTGTCCAGACTTACCTGTATGCTTTGCTATTAAATAGTACAATAAATAATTTTTTTAAAACAATTATCTGCCAACACTGATATGATTTCAATATTGTTGTGTATACCTAACCATACCTGTGATATAATAGAAAGAGAAATGAATCGGTTTATTCAGAGTGAGAATATCCTTTAAAAAGTCCCACCTCTTCTGCTCTGCAGCTCCACCTCCTGTTCTGGAGTTGGTTCTAAATCAGCTGGGACACTTCCACCATCATCCTCTAGGTGCCCACTGGAATACAAACAGAAAAGAGGGCATTAATAGTATTTCACAATGAGAAACAGAAGAGAAGGTGAATTGTGTGTATCATCAAATGGCTCACCTGTTTCTACATGGGTCTGTGTTTCCCAATGCTTCACTGTTACCATTCACATTAGTATTGTCTAGAAGACATAGATGATTATAGAGAAGTAAACAATTTTTTCCATATGTAGTATTCAAGAAGACCGTGTTAAACGTTCGGAATAACTGTTAGTGATACCCATGAATAACCATATGTTAAACGAATACACATATCTGAAGCTAAAGTAAACAAAAGTCCTTATCAGACGAAATAAACATACTGTAATGTAAACTTACAGGTTAACTGCTGGAGGTCTGTGGACTCCTGCTGTACTGCTTGTCTCCTCTGAGACACCAGCGATTCTGACTGGTCAATATAAAGACTGTGCATGTCCAGCTCCACTGAGTTTATTAACATCATCTGGGGGGAAAAAAACCCCAAAAACACAGCATATCATGTTACTGCTACCTGAAAACTCGACACTCGACACATCACCTAAAGTCTTAATCTGCAGAAATGGGCAAATATCAAATCATAGGAGTATTTAAAATAAGATACCAAATACCCTAACTTTGTTTCAAAACAAACTACAGAATATATATGCTAGATACATCCCAGATCACCATATATCCCTGTGATCACCCAAATGAAGATTAGTTTTAGGGTAACTTGGAACCTGCTAATTTAACATGAAACTGCTGTGGACTCAATCAAACCATAATTTAGCTCCTTGGTGTTTGATGAAGAGCCTACTGTCCCAATAAACAAGTCATTCATAAGCAGACAGCGCCCTGAAAGCATCTTTAGCAATAGTAGCAAAGCAATTCATTATTTGAGTGTTAACCATAAAGAAATATGATGTCAGGCAGCTATATGGTCAAAAGTATTCGGACTTCCCCCTTACTTCCAGTGAAGTGCAACCTTAATGGTTGGAAAATTACACATCTAACACCTTTGTGCGGTTTTCATGCTGAACCTGAGCAAATTACCATTCATCATTATGCATTTTTATGATCAAGTAGACATCTCACATTATTTTTAAACTACAGAAATATAAAACGGTATTTTTGTATTTTAAATACAAATTATATCAAGTACAAATAACATCCCATTTTGAAATAGATATTTTAAGCAACTATATCCTAAATACAGTCCATCTCTGCTAATTAGCTGTGAGTGTGCACCATATTGCTATTAATATTGAATGCTGCTCGTGTCCCTGGCTATGGTGGTCCAGTCTGATTTGGAAAAATGACAAAGACTGCACAAATCTGAACAGAAAATTTACACACAGCAGTATCTCCTGTGGTAAAAACTATCCAGAAAGAATATTACTTGAGATTATGCCTACATTGTGAGGTAAAAATGTTTTATTTGACCTTTTCGGACAGACACTCCAGCAGGTTCTGAGTGAAGACACTCATGCTACGGTAGAAGCTGAGCTGTTCAGCAGCAGAGTGGTTCTCTAGGTTCTCCAAGCAGCTTCTGGCGCTCTCCATGTCTTGCTGCATCCTCCGGAGCTCAGCCTCCCGCGCCCTGTGGACCATCTTTAGAGAGTCCAGCCTAGAAAAGTGCAAAGAGACAAGTGCTTAGGGTTGTCTGTACATACTCACTGACTTGATTTCAAAGCACTACTCAGCATGTAAGTCACTCAATGGTTTGGGCTCTAAATACATCTCTAATATATTTGTTGTGTATAATCCTGGTAGGTCTCTTAGATCTGCAGATATGCTCAGCTACAGATAAAGAGAGCCAAAACTAAACATAGCTGCATTATTCTCCTCCACCTTCTCAAATATCTGCGCTTCCACTGCACACTTGATCTTATTTAATTGCTTTTCTATGCAATAATTTATTTATTATTTATGTTTAATATTTTATTCTATTCCTTTAACGCACACTGAATGATTGGTAAATTGATAAGAAACAAGAAATCCAAAGCTGTCCAATGGAAGGCCCAGACATCAACTAAGAAACCATAAGTACTTATTCGGTTCAGTCTTTCTGGACAAATCTTTTTGCTTTCAGCTCGTCAGTATCATTTAGAAATCCCAAATTCTAGTCGGACACCCTTATGAAACATAAAAAATTGCGCTTTTATTATTTAACAGTTTATATGCTCCAGAAAGATCTTGCAAGGACTTACTTTAAAGTGATTCGTTTCTTGATGATATCAATGCTGACAGGTGGGAGTGTTTCAGGGATGTCCATCGCTTTCTTCTGCCTGAGAGGCCTCAAATGGCCTCTGCTTTGCTTCTGAGGAGAAAAGCATAAAAATAATGCCTTTCAATTTTTGGAAAAAGAAACTTATAGCAAAGCTAGTACCACTTTACAACAAAACCAGTTATTATAAAATCAGTTATTGATAGTTATTTTAACCATTTAAATCATTTAAATTTATTCAAGCAGTTAGCTTGAATAAAAAGAGCACCAGTGACATATCTGAGGCATATACCTGACTGACGGAGGACACAAGGTACGATAAGTTACTACCAAGTTAATGAATGTGGACTCACTATCTGGCAAGTATAAGGTCACCACTGTCCTTTCTATATGTGTTATAATGCTCATTATGTTTAAAATGCTTACAACCAAATGAACAATACAATAGTTTTAAACCCTTCATAATATACAAGGACAGTTCCAATGTACTGTGACATCTTAGTATCTAATGCTTTCTCTGAAGACATTCACCTGGTGTCTTTTAACTCCTTTCCCGATTTGCTGCTCCTCCCAGAGGTGTTGGTCTTCCTCCATCTGGCTATCAGAGCTGCTCCCTTCACTTCCACTCACACCTACACATAAAAACACAAAACAAATATACCACACACATCAAGCAATATTTACATTTAAATAGCTGTATGTTTCGAAGCTCTACAATGGCAATTTGACATGGAATGCCAGTCTGTGTATACAACAGAACATAAAAGGAAATTAACAGGCATAGGTCAGCATACTAGGAGAAGCCAACTCAGGCCGCATTACTGTGCATTTTTCGCCACGTGCAACCAAACTAGCTCGCCCAAGTAGTCCACAAATACGGCGCTAACGACGTAAGCTGAAACACTCGAAGTTTTTAATCAGTGTCGTAAACTTTGTATGTCAATATCATCCTAACCCGAGGTATGAAAACCCCTGTGTATCATTTTCCATGTCTCACCCATTTTCTTAATCATTCGTTCTTTAACAGTTTGGAATTTGGGTGCAAACTGGATTCGGCGCTCATGATCGTCTGGCTCATCATCACTGTCGCAAGTCCTGTCGCTCTGGTCCCCCTCTCTGTCTTCAGAGTCCGGAGTGCTTTCCCGGTCCCCTTCCAGAGAAATGTAATCTTGCCGGGCCCTGGCTCTCCTCCTCTGCTCCTTAGCAGCTCGGATCTTCTTGGCATCAGGGATGTTAACTGTAGAAAACACACCATATTATTTACCTATTCCGTAATGCCTGAGGATACCAGAAATGGGACTGGATTAAGTACCTGTCTGTGCTTTTGAAGAAGAGTTAGAGTAGCTAGAAGATGTAGACTTAATTTCACTGTCGCTGTCTGGAGGAACGTCCTCAGCAGAACTGCCAGCACTGCTGTCCGAGGGCTCATTAAGATCCACATCTTTTTCACCTAAAAAAACACATAATTATGTGCATTGTGCAAAGAAACCAAGGCGGCATCCTTTTCTGTAGAACAACTTTAGTAATTAGCAAAGAATACAATGAACATAGCATACCTTGTGGTGCATGTGTCAGCTTGATGTGCGATTTTTCCTTTTTGCGAGTCTGGAAAATGACAGCTTTATTGACTGACCTTCTGACCTTAAAGTCACATTCCTCAGTATCTGTGGAGAAGAGGTAAAGTAAAGTGAAGTAAAGTGGCCTTGTGGTTAGGGAGTAGCCCCTGTGATCAGAAGGCTGTGGGTTTGAATCCCAGGACTGCCAGTGGCAGCACTGAGGTACCCTTGAGCAAAAAAACATCCCCACACACTGGTCCCCAAGCGTCCCCACAGTAGTGGCTGCCCTCTGCTTTACTTGGTGAATGGGTTAAATGAAGATATAGAAATTTCACATGTGCTGTGGTGTATTCACACGTGGCTGTAAGGGGTACTTTACTTAAGGCATGTGGGAACACTGCATAGCACACAATGTAAACAATGTGAAATCTTTTCTCTGCATTTAACCCATTAAGCAGAAGCCCGCCACCAACAGGGGGAGCCCGTGGAGCAGGGTGTGTGGGGATGCGTTGCTCAAGGGTACCTCAGTGGTGCCAGTCCTGTGATTCAAACCCACAATCACAGGTGCAACTCCTTAAACACCAGGCCACCAGCTGCTACAGCTGCTTCAAGCTCCAAGTAGCTTGTCCATTTCAAAAGAGTGTCATCTTAAAATCCAAAGCGAGGCTGAGGTGGGAAAATTCTGGTTTTAGATTGTATGGATGAAGGATGGTGAAAGTGGAGCTATCTGAAAAATAAATATTTATTTTCCATATAATGTTACAATATTAGAAATGTGCATGTTTAATGGGGAGGGATTGTTCTCAGGATTTTTTTGTTATGAATAAATTAATTGGGTTTTCATACTGGGTGAGTAACAGCGGTCTGCCTCAGATAAGCTAATTAGCACAGCTAATAAGTTTCTGGTCGGGTGCTGGTGGCTTTAGTAACTCTGTGGAGTATTTTCACTGTTTCTTGAACTGCCTGACATCAGCCAGAGTAACATCCTTATGTCTAGCTGACAAAAAACCCTGCTGTTTCTGCTGGCTCAGTCATGTCCTTATCAACGTCCTTGGTGACACACTTGTATTTTATTACAGCAATGATATTTGAGGAAAACCCTCTAACGTTAGTCAGGTTAAAAAATGATTTTGGCCAATATACATCAGGAATATCCAAACAGTGACAAAATACTGGCATCTCAAATGACTGACCAAGTACTTTAGTATAAATTAAAACATAAATATTTCTTTTCAAGTAACTTTGCTTTTTCAGTCACCCACCCATACAATCTGATTCTAGAATTTCCACCCTTCTGCCTGGCTTTGGATTTCAAAATGGTGGTGATCATGCAAAATTATTCAGAGGTATTATTAATAAGTCAGAGAGTCACTCAAAGACTTCTTATGGACACCATTCACCAAAGCTGAAAACACACAAATACACAGGTGGTAACTTGGATTCTCATGAATTCATGCTGTGTCAAATTCTGACCCAACCACCAACATGTTGCTGCAGAAATTGAGATTCTACAGACCAGGAGATATTTTTTTTATCCAGTTCTGGTAAGCCTGTGCCCAATTCCTCAGTGCTATCTGATTACACTGACTACAGTGAAATCAAAAGTGGCTTTCACTTTTTTCACAAGATCCTAGTGAAAGGCAATCTTAAATCTTCAGCATACCAAGACATTTTGGACAACGTTATGCTTCCAACTTTGTGGACACACTTTAGGAAAGAACCTTTTCTATTCCAGCATGACTGTCCCCCAGTACACAAAGCAATGTCCATAAAGAACATGGCTGGTGGAGTTCGGCGTGGAAGAACCTGACTGGCCGCACAGAGCCCTGACCTCAACCCCATCCAACACCTTTGGGATGAACTGGAACGGAGAGCCAGGCCTTCTCATCCAACATCAGTGCCTGACCACCTAAATGCTCTACATAATGAATGGGAACAAACTTCCACAAAACACTCTAAAATCTTGTGGAAAGCATTTTAAGAATAGTGGAAGCTGTTATAGATGAAAAGGGGCCAACCCCTAACGTTACATTAAAGCCTAGATACTTGAATACACCGTAAAGTGTATATATACTGTGTGTGTTTTTTTTTTCTCCAAGTAAAACATCTTTCCATTACTCTTGCACCGATCGTTTGACACTTTCTTTAACTGAAGTCTGAAAGAGTTCAGATATTAGTCAGTGGTTCAGTTGAAGGGTCTTTATCCCAGTTCTCTTCAGCTTCTGAGGAGGTTCAAATACAGATCTAAGCAGACTCACCCTCTCGGTCTTCCTTGAAGCTGAGAGTGTGACTCTGGGCCGGGTCTGTACTCCTCTGGGCTGGGGATGTAGGAGTGGGGATGTCCTCCGGATCTTCCTCCCCCCTGGACGGGGACTCTGGGTCCTGCTGTTGTCGTGGAGGCGTTGAGTTTGCCTTCGAGCTGCAGGATATCCCTCTCCGTTGAGCACTCAACAGCTTCGAGCCAAGGAGAGACGGCTCGGCTCCGTTACTGTCTACTCGACTGTCCCCATCCTCCTCTTCTTCTCCGGACTCGTCTCTGCGAGGTCTGAAGTTCCTCCTGGTCGTCTTTTTAAACATTTCGCCTCCAGTCAAACATCAAAACAGCACAGCATGGAGAACAGTTCACATCCGGGTCTCTCCCAGGAATAAAAATAAAAGTCTTAAGAGCATTCTCCTGAAATATTTAGACCCCTTCACCAAAAGGTTGAGTGTGTTTGGTCAGGGCCAGTGGCTCTGCCGAGTATTTTTTTTAAAAATTATTTTTAAACATTTGATCACAATTGTGTTTGTGTGTGTCTGTCTGCTTTTGATAGCTCCAAATGCGTGGTTCTCATTTAATTCCCCAAAAGGTGACATGTTTCCTGTAAGTATCTATTCTGGGGCAGACCCTTAGCTGATTGCAAATTCTTAGCTAAAGCGATGCCAGTTCCCTGCATAGAAAACATGAACAATGTAGTTTGATAGCTACGTGGGTAACTTATGGAAAATTAAAATAAAGCAAAAAAAATAAAAGTAACTGTTAGTATCTATCCATTTTTACCCTATAAGGCCCTGACAGCAGTGAATGAACAGGTTGTAACCAATGTGAATTCTTTGTTCCGCTCTCCTGCCTGCGCCCCACACTTTGAGAATCACTACTATAATGAACAAATCACTGAATTTAATTGAGTTGAACTGCTTCTGGTGAGGCCCTGAACAAGGAAGTGACGTCGTTAGTGAAGGTCCGCCTTGATGAGTGTTTGACAGTTGGGAATTGTCAGGTGAGTTTTTCTCCCTAACATGCAATGAAATTGCCGGGGCGCTATTGAGTTTGAATAAAGAGGCAGAAAACCCATGGCAATGCAAAATGCAATTCAGTGCCTTATGTATTATTCAAAATATTTTGAAATGAACTAAGGATTGCATCAGCACATTGAATTTCTAGTTGCAAAATGTATTTTCAAATTCCATGCTCATACTGAATATTGATTTAACAAGTGCATGCTCTGATTCAATGTTGAATTGCCAAATACAAAATGAATTGCCATTTGAATTTTTTTTGCTTATAATCTTCCATAGGTAACTGCCCACTGAAACTGTTTGGGGTGTTAGCTTGCTAGCTACATTCCAAGACAATCAGAGGTGGACTTGGTGCAGCTCTTCACAGAATACAAAGGGGGAAAGCAGTCCACAGAGAATGTAAACAAGTATGGACAAAAGTGTTGTGACAGCTTCCACTCTTCTTGGAGGGCTTTCCACAAGATTCTTTTTGTGTTTCGGTGGGAATTTGAATCACTGGGTCAGGCACTGATGTTGGATGAGACGTCCTGGCTCGCAATCTCCGTTCCAGTTCATCCCAAACGTGTTTAATGGGGTTGAGGTCAGGGCTCTGTGCAGCCAGTCAAGTTCTTCCACAGCGAACACATCCAACCATGTCCTTATGGAGCATTTTTTGTGCTCTGGGACAGGCTGGAATAGAAAAAGTTGGAAGCATGACATTGCCCAAAATGTCTTGGTAAGCTGATGCATTAAGACTGACTTAGAGTGTAAGCAAGGGGCCTAACCCAAACCCTGAAAAACAAGTTTAACCGAACACTTTTATCCATATAAGATACGATAAGATTATAATTAAGAAAAACAATCGAATAGAATAAAATACTATGTCACGATACAGTATAAAATAGAATTTTCAAATGTACAGTCTAAAAAAAGTACAGTATAAAATCTAGGAATTTAAATATGGACATCTGTATTGAAAAAATATAAATATATGTAAACTGTAAGTAAGACTAAATGTAGACTTGGGCAAGTTGTATACATGTAAACAGTGAGGATATGTAGATAAGTATATACAGATTGAATGTATAAGTAAAAATAAGTACACTGTAGATCAGGGGTCACCAGCTTTTTTAAAACTGAGAGATACTTCAAGGGTACAGAGTCATACAAAGGGACTAGAACAGAGTTTGCCTAAACTTATCTGAACTTCATGTATAATAAACATGTTTTTCTTTAGATATTGTCATTTTAAAATCTATGTAAATGCAAATGGGATATAAAGAAGAATAGCAACAGGATAAGATTAAATGGTAGACAATGCTCACTGGTGAGTTGTGCTATTTTTTGAGGGTCCAAGGGCTACTCATGTGGTCCTTGGGGGCACCCATGTTGGTGACACTTTTGCTGTAGATTTTAAATTGCGCATTCTGCCCAGCAGTAATAGTGTACTTCTGAACTACTGTCATTGTCGACCACTTGCTCAGATCTTATAGCTCACCTGTTTTGCTCTTAAGCAATAAATCTTGTCAAAACAAGAGGACTTTGTGTCTCTGTTCAGTCATCAAATGATGGATATATTCCTGCAGTCCCTCTGTGGTGAATTCTATCGACACTACCTCTAACAGTCCAGCAGATGGCACTGAAGTCACTGTTCATGTTCTGTCAATACTGTTAAAAGAAAAACTTAATACCTTTGTTCACACGAATGGAATAAACTTGGCAATAATTAGGAAAGCATTATCAGAAAAATGCTTTAGTGGATTCCACTCATTTTAAAATCCCAGCTCTAAATAACCACAATCAAACCTGCTTGGGTTATAAAAATTAAATTTTTATTCATGTTACATAATGGTTAAACATGGAGTAAAAACCGGTCCCCAAGGCTTTTTGCAGACTACAGAATTAGCAAAACACATAAGTGGCCCAAATCTATTCCAAGCCTCAATGGACAATCACACACCCTCACACAAGCACAAAGAAAAGAAAAAAATTCTTCTGGAAGGAAATCACTTCAACTGAACCCTGATGTTTGCACGTGTGTAAATTCCATACGTGTGCAGTTAGGACAAGGACATGCGTTGGTCATACCTTACTCAGCTTCCATTCAGTTCATAAAATCTCTTAAGTGCCAAATTGCTGTTTCTTCATTCTTTCCAATTCATGTTTAGGTGAAATGTTTATCAGAACATTAATACTTTAAATACTGAACACTCTTTTAAAATGTTATTTCTTAATATTGTATATATATATTCAATGTTTATATATATTCAATTCTTGAAATTTTAAATTTCTTAATTTTTTTTGTATCTGTACACTTTTCTATCTATTTATGTAAAGTTAGGGAAACATGAGCCTAAGAATTTCAGTACAGGTAATGACTGACCAAACTAAAATATTAGGTGATTTGTTCATTGGTCAGTAATAATGTTGATATGAAAACTGCTTCTTCACTCCTCACCGTCCAAGGTGGTGAGAAACCAGCTAGTTTCCTCTGACCACATTGCATCTTTCTCCCAGTCACGTCGCTTCACCTTATATAACATCAGGAAAATCAGGCCATACCTGATGCAGTACGCCACCCAACTCCTGATAAAAACCAAGGTTAGGTCTCACCTTAATTACTGCAATGAGGTGGGTCTTCCAGCTTGCATGGTAAGACCCTTAAAGCTAGTTCAGAATGCAGCAGCTGGATTTTAACCAACCCAAAAGGTCACGTCACCCCACTGCTGAGTGACATCTGCGTTAGCACCCAAGTACCTAAACCCCATAATTCAGCCTTATGTTCCTAATCGCTCCCTCCACTCCTCTACGAAACATTGTCTGGCTCTCGTCTGGTTATAAATCTCAATTCAACTCGCAATATAACAACAAATTAGTGCTTTTTGTCTATTTTTCAGTAAGAACTGACAACCAAATTGATGACCAAACCAATGTTAACAGCATTATGAAAATGATGAAAGTGAGTAAATATTTTCCCAAACATTATCTGATGGCATCCACAAACTACACACATTGTCCTCAAAAGTAAAATCAGACCAAAAAAATTTAAAATTCAAAATTGAAACCCCAGCCTCCTATATGTGGAAGTTTTTAGAGTTTGATTAGTTTTAGAAGTGAAAGCTGCCATGAGTTTCAGCGGCATGTAGGTGTAAGAGGATAGTTATCCAAGTTTTAAATATCCCTGCAACAAGTTTTAAAAATATAAAGTAATGCATGTCTTTTTTATTTTCTGTTTTTTTCTAATTGATTTAATCTGTTGGTCTAAAATGTAGCTAGTTATACTTTTCCACAGCACACCACTAAAGGCGAGGATAAACACAAACCAAGGAATGAAAGGAATGCTGCAAAAATATCCAAATGTTTCACCATGAAAATACAAAAATAACGTTATAAAACCTTTTTTCCCTTAACAGCTCTTAAATGACAGTTTTATCTTTACTTGGAGAATTAAAGTAGTTATAAGGAACGGAGTAATAAAGGTGTGCAAAAAGGTTATTTGTTTCCTCCTCATGAGTTTTAGTTTGCTCTTCAATTGCTTCCCTGTCCCTCAACATCACTGCGAGAGGTCCAGTCCTAGAGGAAAGGTACAGGGGAAAAAAGGTCAAATCAACAGTCTTATCTGAATATCAAGCTCTAATGCTATAGTGGATTCCACTCATGTCTACACTGATTAGTTTTTATGCTCAAGAGAAAATGCTCATAGTACACTGGGATGCATTTGCCTCATCAAAACGGTGGGTATGCATAGGAGGTGGACAACATATGATATAATCATGAACAATCACATCACATTGTGTTTTTCTCAATATATTGTGGACACTGTGATGAGTTATAAGCCAGTTCAACAAGGTCCTTTACATTTAGGATCACTGAGGAACTGCATGTTTTATTACAAATTGTAATTAGTCCTGTTTAACTGTATTTAACGCACCCAAAAAAGTGTAAAAAATTATTCATTCCAATGCTAGAAGTGAGTCAGTTAGAAATACCAGACATGTTTGTGATGTTATCAATTCCTGCTTTTTGTTGGTCTGTACCAGTTGAAAGCAATGTAAGAGACACAATTTGTCTGAGTCTGTCAATATAGCAATCGGGTGATAGAAATGGATACAGTGAGAGAAACTACACAGTCAGCTCATTCATGTACAGAAACAGGGGGAAAAGACAGTGTTACTCACTGTATAGTTTGTTTTCAGCACTTCCATGATGGTGTTGCTGTCTTCGCAAGACTCTTCATCCAGTTCATCAAGCTCTGCTGCAGCTTCATTATATGCCTACAAGAAAAACACACCCACTCTAAAAAGCTACTCAGAAAACCAGGGACAGATGAGAGATTTCTCAACTATGGCTGAGTGCAGCGTACCTCTTTTATGAGAGCGAAGGCCTTCCTTGGGTTTTTCTGGATCTCGTAGTAGAAGACGGAGAAGTTGTTGCAGAGAGCCAGGCGAGTGGGGTGTGCTGGGTGCATCTGAACTTTGCTGATATCATACGCCTTTTGGTATGCAGTCTCGGAGTTTTCTATGAAAGCTGGGGAGCAAAGAACGGAGGAAAGTCAACTGTAGATATAAAATGAACAGTGTCTCCTTTTCTTCTGGTGTTGCGACACAAAGTCCTGAGCCTTGGCCGCATGTTGTTTAGTACGGACTAGTTGTGTTATTTAAAAGTTAGGCTATGGTTTAGTCACAAAACTAAACCTACATTACAGATGAAAATACTTTTTTTTTTGTTTTGTCACCTCACCTGCTTTCGCAAGTCCATCGTCAGAGGGGATTTCAGCAAGATATCTGTAGTAGTCTCCCATCATCTTTAGGTAGAAAACCTGGCTTTCAGCATTTGTGGAAACCTTAATTAAATATTTTCTTAGCAGCTCCTGTAAAAGACATAAAAGATTTAATTAAAAAAAAGCTAAAACACTCGATACAGAAGAACCACTACGATAAATCTAAAAGAACTGAAAGCGAAATGCTGAAATATGAGTATGATTATGCAAAACAGGATAAAAAATTGAGCAGAATTTCCAACTGAATGTGTCCCAGTGAAACAGCCCACTTGAAATGGCAAAGTCAAAATGATGGCACTAAAAATAATACCGATAGAATAATTAAAGCTGTAATTTTTTGCTGAATTTGAAAGGCTGAATGTTTCTGTATTGAATCTTACTGTAATTACAACTGAAATAAATTCAGCACAAACTTCACTACATAAACTTACATGCATTATCATTCAAGCATGTTTTTATTCAAATTCAGCAATTCAATTTTTTTTTTAATTCAAATCCTTGTGTCACTAAATTACTTCCATATAATCCACACATGGTCATAGAGGCCAGGAAGAGGAAGTGACTTTGAAAAGTGGCAACAAGTAAAAATGCTCAGCCAAATAACATTTTTATGAAAAAAAAAGCATAACTTACTTTTTACACAAGACTAACAAAGAACATTAAAGACCTAATAAAAAAGCAAAACAACACGAAGACATTTACTTACCAAGACATCATTGCAGATGCTTGTGAATTCACATGCCAGTTTCTCCTGGTATTCTCTTTTCACTTTAGTCTCCTGCTCAGTGCTGGACACAACTGTCCATGCAGTTCTCAGAGCACCTGACACTTTTTTATAACCAGCACTCAGCAGTTTCCTCTCCTCTTTCGAGAGCTCCTGCCCACACTCGACCACCATCTTCATGCAACACGCCATGTCGTCATAACGCTCGGCTTGCTCAGCCATCTTGGCTATCTGAATAAGTGCTGCTCTATCCATTCTGCGTTTGGTTTTCTTGATATACAAGAGCTTGAGCAACAACAGACTATCAGCCACGAATGCCTAACAAGTGTAAGGGAGAGTATAAATGGTTTGATAGCTGGCAAATGAACTGATAGGAGCAGAAAAAAATCTTCCTTCGTCTTCAAAGAAGCTGAAGGGACAAGAAAGAAGATTATATTAGTAACTTTGTGGTTTCTCCTAATATGATCACAGACTCTGTCTAACCAGTGAAGAAGTATTCCAGCAATAAACACAGAAAATAAGAAAATCAAAGTGGATGATTAGGTTGGGGGCAGTAGATTTTCACAATCAAGGTGAAAGTCAGCAGAAACTCAGCAGAATGAAACTCAGCAGAAACTTAAGCTGAAACTCCGGAGAAAATGGAGGGAGAAGCAGAGTGATGTTAAGGAAACAAGAAGAGCGGAAATTGTCACATTTATTTTAAAATGTTCTATTTAACATATGCCTTGAAAAATTCTGTTAATTATTGGCCAAATCCAGTATTGCATACATTATTCATGTATATTATCGTATTTATGCTTTCTAATAAAACTTCACTGTAATAAAACCTTTGATCATATAGAAAGGTGAAATATGGTCACCAGAAAACTAAACCAGCTAGCATGCCCTTTTTCATTCACTGAAGTAAAAACCCAGAGAGAAAAAGGGCAATAAACACAGAAAAAAAAATTAAATTGGATGATTAGATTGGGTGCAGTAGATGTGTTTCACGGTCAAGGTGTGTTCCGAGTGAACAAAAACAGACTAAAAATCTCAAGTTGCATCAACTATCAAAGTTAACTATCCAAGTTTTGGTAAGTCAGTCTCTTGGGGCAAACTCAAGGATAAGTAGTCAGAAAGGTGGAATGAACTGAGAAGTGAACTGAAAGCATTGTGCAGTGCACAGGGATATTTATATTGTCTACATACAATACAGTGCAGTTCAGAAACTCAACTGGAGCCCAGCAGAAACCCAGCAGAAACTCAACAGAAACCCGACAGATACTCAGCAGAAACCAGTCTGAAACCCAACAGAAACCCGAAAGTTTCTGCCTCAACCCTTAACTGAGAAGCAGCAGAAACCCAGCAGAAGCCTGGCAGAAACCAGACTGAAACCTGGCAGAAACCAGGTAGAAACCCAGCACAAATCAGACTGAAACTCAGAAGAAACCAGCAGGAACCCAGCAAAAACTCAGCCCAACCCTTTCTCCTCTCTCCTTCCTTCACACAGGTGATATCATCACCCTTCAGTGCTGGATGGAGGTGAGGATGTGTGTCTAGATCCAATTTTGAATCTTCAGTGAATGTATTTGTGAACTCAAAACTACCACAGTCTCAGGAGCAGTGTTGGGCAAGTTACTTCAAAACTGTAATGCGTTATTTATTACTTGTTAGTGTCATTTCAAAGTAATTTGTTACATTACAATATTACTGTATTTAAAATGTAAGGCATTACACTACTATTGCATTACTTCTAAGTTACTCTCACAAAAATAACTGGAAATGAATGACGAGGTTATTAAGATTGTTAAAATTTTGTGACTGCCAAGGAAAAGTTACATTTTTCTACTGTACAGAAAACTATAGAAAACGATAGTTTAGCTATAAACTTCTTCTCCTTGGATTTCACTGTTGAGTCAAAACAAACTCTCTGTTAAAAATGCAGCTGTCCAGATTTTAACACAACTACTTGGTACAGTTAAATAACAGTTTGACACTTGTTCAGAAGCTGATAAGATAAGATATAAGATAATAAACAGTACCTGACCTCAGAAGTGCTGTTACCTCTCGACTGGAATAAAGCTCTGCATTTTGTAAGATAAGTTAAGGATGTCCCAGCCAATCAGATCACTCTCAAAGGCCGGGAGGAGAAAAAAAAATGAAAGAAGGCTGAAGGGGATGGGCCTTATGAAGGGGATGGGTCTTTCAAAGTGGTATGATGTGAAAGTCAAAATCACAAGATATGAAATAGACATCCAAAGCTAGAAGAAATAAGAAAAATGAGATGAAATGTGGCTTTGTAAATCCTTTCATGGTGGAGACTTACATGCATTGTGTTGGAATTAAAAAAAACAACTACATATAAAATCACAGTGTGGGATAGTTAATAAAATTGTTGTAAATATGACCTGTGCTATCACCTACATTGTATAGTAATCTGAGTTGGTAAGATTCTCTATAATGCGTCAAAGAATTTAGCATCAAATCACTCTGAATGACTCTTTTTAGATCTCATAGGAATTCTCATACACAGAGCCTTTAAAAATGGTGGAATTCCTCTTTAACAGCAACCCACAGGGTACTGAACAGAGGTTATGTCAAATAAACTCACGATACGTTAAAACTAATCACCTCTTCAAGTTAACATTTCACTGAGCTTTAAGGACAATAATCACTTTCTCATTTCAATCTCCAGGGGGGTCTTATTCACATGTGGCCTCTGATGAGGAACAAGAACAAAGTTATAGTGGTCATGAACTTATTTGTCATTTGCATGTAATATCATAAGCTTGTGTGGTGCAATGTGTGACATGTAGGTGTGAGGAAATGGGCTTGTGCTCTTTTATTGTAGTTAGATGCTATTGCATGTTCTTGTGAATAAAGGGATAAAGGTAGAGGAGAGCAGATGTTAGTAAGACTCCTCTGGGTCGGCTGGGTTTTCTGTTGTCAGATACACTGAATAATGGTTAATGCACCGATCAGACTCGAGGCAGGGCGCAGATCTCAGCTTACCTACCCTAAAAAAAGCAAAGACTATTTCACTAACACACTTATAAGTCACCAGTGAATCCCATTTAGAAGTGTTGTGATAATTAATATATTGTTTAATTGTCAGATTCCCTTTGAAAGATAAGAGATTGCTTAAACTGGGGTGTGGCACGGTAGGAGGAAATGTTGCTTAATGTTGTCAAACAAGTTGTAGCACAAGCACATCTTTTGGCTTCGCTAAACTTCTATATTAGGTCTTATCATACCTATTTGGCTGGGGTCCAGTAGTGATAATGAACACTGCCAGAATGCACAGACAGAACGCTCAAAGAAAGAGGCGTGAAATGAGATCACATGTGGCTTGAAGTTTACTCTAAAGTCTTTAAGATAAACATACAAATGCTAAGCATTTTCACCTCCTCCAACATCAACATCACAGTTAGGTGATATAAAACATTCCTACTAAAAAAAAAGCTTCTGTTGGTACTTAAAAGTGTTTCTTATGATAATTAAGAGTTACTAATGGGGTTTTGTGTTAATACCACAATATAAAGGATCCTAATGATCAGTGTTTAATATTAGATGCCTTTGATAGTTTTCTAATGAAATCAAATGGGTTTCAAGATGAAACCAGTAGTCTCCAATGGTTAACCATTATGCTCATTAACATTAAGAAGAAAACCATCAGGTTTTTATGCCAGAGTTTCCAGGTGTCTTTTTTCATCAGGAATGATTACTTGTAAAAAGTGATATAATGTTTCACCCCCATTAAATCTGTTTAATTGCAGTTTGAGTTTGAGCTTTACTGGCATATTCTGTCAGAGATGTCATTTTTACCAAGTCCAAGTCAAGTCTCAAGTCTTTAAGTGGCAATGTTTACAAATGGCGACTCTAAATGTGGGATTTTAGTGCTGTAAATGTTGGGACCAATCGGCGGTGGCGGGGCTTGGGGATGGGCACCAATGAGGCAGCTCCTAGGTCTCAGGACCCCAAAACAATAACACAAGACGTGCTGCTAGGATCTATGAGCTCGGAGAGAACGGTAAATTGAGCGGCATATTCAGGTTTTAGATTTAAGATGCAAAATAAAACGTTTTAGCCCCTAAAACAGGTGCATGAGTTATACATCACTATATCATCTGTGCTTTGGGGCGGGGGGCTGAAGTAATGGGACAGCGCGGTGAGGTGAGCGGTTTTCAGGGGTTATTATGACAAACGGAGGTCGTTGGAAAGAGTACGAGATATAAATAAATAATTCCATGAAATGAACATTGTTTACGAGTTAAGGTTCGCGAGTCACAACACCCAAGTCTGAGTCAAGTCTCAAGTCATTGAGGGCAAGTCTAAAGTCAAGCCACAAGTCTTTGTTTGTGTGACTTAAGTGCGACTCGAGTCCCCATCTCTGTATTCTGTGTGTTCTGCATATTCTTCTGCCGCATGCAACCAAACTAGTTCGCCTGCGTAGTCTGTAAGTACAACGCTAACGGTGTACGGTGAAACACTCAGGTCTCAATTTTTTAAA
The DNA here is from genome assembly GCA_037974405.1 of Brachyalestes nurse. NCBI lineage: Eukaryota > Metazoa > Chordata > Actinopteri > Characiformes > Alestidae > Brachyalestes > Brachyalestes nurse. The sequence goes on along the minus strand of JBBPCY010032842.1, from coordinate 3,591 downwards.
GTTTTATTGGAGTGAGCGAGTTCAACTTGAAACGTCGCTTGTCGAGACTGTTGCACCCTGAGGACCCACTGTACCAGTGTGTATAATGAGTACCTGAGCTACTGATTAGGCAAAATCAAAGAGAGAAGGAGAGCTGGTGAGAAATGAGATTGTCTGACTGTACGTACTGAAAGGACTACACTCTTGCATTTTTACTTCATTTGCCTCACCTTTGTAGGCAAAAAGTGCTAACAGAGCATTTTTAAAAAATCCACAATTAAATTATTGCAATTGGTTTATTTCATATGGAACTACGTTCGGACTGAAATCTTGAGGGATGCAGAAAAAACTAACCTTTTAAATATCCTGATGCAATTATGCACTTGCTTCCTTACAGCCAGGTTATTTTCCCAAAATCTCTATTTGCAAACACTGTCCTTATTATGGCCAAACTATAATACCTGAAGTTTATTTTATTTAGGGTGACCAGATTTGAGATGGTGTAAAAGAGGATACCTTAGCGTGTGTTTGTGTTTAGGGGAAGGGGGGTTATACAACGGCGTTTAGGCATTTTGGACTGCAGATAAAATCCCAATTCTAAAACCCCGGCTGCACGCAACTTCCAAATCTCAAAAAAGGACATGTCCGGGGAAAAGAGGATGTCTGGTCACCCTATTTTATTGTTAAAGACATTTACAATGCCACCTATAAAATGGTATCAAACACAGGCATTTTGTTTCTTTCACTGTTTCTCATATGCTACATATAGCATTAATGCCCTAAGGCCAGTTATGTTTTCCTCAAGGTTCTTGACACACTCTGACACTGTGTCTCGTGACTGTCTAGTTTCACACTGCCACGCCCTGTCTACATCCTACCTGCCATATGGATTTGACTGCAGTACAGTGGTCTGTACCTCTGCGTCATGCTCACTTTCTCTCTCTCTTTTCCTCAAACACACACACTCCGGGCCTCGTCAGCCACGCCCCATCATCCTCCTGGGTTGTTCATGTTTGGGTGTGTGGCAGTTAGCAAGGCAATCAGATGCTGGGCAGAGGCTTTTTTCCTTCAGGTGCATCTGATTGCCTTGCTAACCGCCTTGGCTGACAAGGCCCAGATCTCACAGCTTTTTCAATATGGCAATATGTAATTTTCACACACACACACACACACACACACACACACACACAGAATACCATACAAGCATATTCCCTAAGGAAATTCTTGGAAACTATTTGAATGCTGTGACAGTAGCAGTGTTAAAATACTCCAGGAAGATTAAAAAAGAAAACATACAGAGATCTTGTTACCACAATCTTGCAGTTACCATACAAGATCAAACAAAATGATTCAAGACCTTTCCAGCCTTATATAAGCTATTACCATAGAATTCTAAAATAATATTGCAGCCTAGTTCTCATATGCCATTAAAGGCCACATTTTGAAAAAAAGTCCTATTTTTCCACACTTATCCCCACTTATACACGGATCAGCCGTTGCAGTTTCAGTCTCTCGCAGATTTTTTCTGAGTACCAAAAAATGTACAGGAACTGCACATATCCTCAGGCAATGTTTTTGCTTTTGCGACGTCAGGGCCTCGTCCGCCACGCCCCCTCACCCTCTTCTGGGCTGTTCATGTTTGGGTGTGGCATGTTTGGGTCTTGGCTGACAAGGCCCAGACGTCACAGCTTTTTCAATATGGCAATATATAATTTTTCATGAAACTGTGCTTTTAAAATGTTTATATGTTTATTTCCAAAATGCATTATAATATCACACATACATTAAGCTTAAACTAACACAAAACACTCTAGTTCTCTAGTAATTGCAGTGAACGGTAAATAAATCCTTGTATACAACAACCACTTTTACTGGAAAATTACTGTTTGTAAATAGTTGGCCATTAAGCTACTCCTTTTGGACATGTAGATTCTTTTGAAAGGCCACCTTTCTTCCTGAAACGTTTTTTCCTGAAAGCCCGAAATCCGTTTTCTACTTCATCTTTCACTCCAATGTCTGCAGTAACAACACTCCGTTTCTTTAAAAAGCGGATGCCCTGTCTTGGCAGTGTGCAAATGATGCTCCCGAGATGGAACCTACACCAGTGATTGCCAAGGCCCGGACCATGGAGCCGCTTTGCTGGGAATAACAGATCTAGGAACCCACTCCAGCAGACACCCTGGCAGGCCGACTGTAAGTTGGAGCAGCCCTTCGTCAAAAAGGTCTGTTATGGGGCCATTTGTCTGAAATAGCACTGGGTGTCCAGCTAAAGCCTTCATCTCTGACATTCTGTAGGCTAAATGAGCCATTAAGTAACATTTTTGGTTGTTTTTCCAGCTTTGCATATGGGCTGTAAATTCCTCTTTCACAGTTACTACTCTGTGATCTTATTTATGTCTGACTCCATCTTCCTCTGAACAAATTACAAGCCATATTACCCACTTTTTCTCACCAAATGTAACATTGGTCAGGTAATATTAGCCCCATTCTGATAGACGACATTTCTGTGATTTTTTTCAGCCAGTTATTTCTCTGTGTTGAAAAAATGGTTCTACTCCCTGTTACTCAGCATGTTTAGTTTCTGCCATGGATAGCGAGTATCCATATTAAATAGCTCCTGATTTGTGAAACGATGGATGCAGTCATTTTATTGCTGTCTGGATACAAATGTTTTATCACTGAGGAGACATGTTACAACTTTAATAACAGGCATCTTCCTTATAAAGTAATCCAGTTAGATAGGGTTAATATAAAAACAAGGGAATCTTTATTTATCTTGAAATGGACACTTTAAGTAGGATTTGTACTCGCAAAAAGGAATGTCACCACCAAATTTTGGGAAAGTGCATTCCTTCTGACAGCTCCTTGGTGCTTCGTGGGGAGTTCTGGGCAGCAGTCGGGACACACCTTCATTTAAAAACCAATTCAAAAGGCTTTAATCACAAAAAGCAGAATCAGCCACTCACTCTGCTGTGTGTTAGCTACACAGTTTCACAGGGCGTGGCATCGAACTTTCCATTATTTAACGCCGCCCCTAAGACCTAACCAAGCAAAGCCCTGGCAGGCTGTATACTACTGCAGAGTCTTTCACAGTCATGTGTAATATAAGTAGCAGATTACTTTTCTGATGTGTAAAGTCTGCAGAACCACCTTGGGGCATTTTACACTGACCTATATCTTTATTGTCTCGACAGTTCATCAAAGCTTGCTTGTAACAAACCTTTAACAAATATCTATTACATAAAATATAAAGACAGAAATAAATAATACAAAACAGCTGCAGATTAGCCTAATGAAATTGTGACTAGGTGAAGATTACTGCTAATTAAAACATTTTTATTACCCCTGAATCCCTCTCACAGAGCCACTCAGTTCTCACAGTTCTTATTCCAGCCTTGTGTAGAGTAGGGAGTTGGTTATGAGGTTTGTAGCCTGCAAAGAAAGTATGACCTGCTGACTTTGATCAGTAGCCTGGACCTGTGCTGCATAGAGGATGTTCTGCATTCATGAGTCACATGTATAAAATCTAGGAATATAAATATGGACATCTGTATTGAAAAAATATAAATATATGTAAACTGTAAGTAAGACTAAATGTAGACTTGGGCAAGT
>JBBPCY010032831.1:0-14036 GCA_037974405.1 Brachyalestes nurse | reverse complement strand
ATATATACTATAAAGCTATTCCTATATATATAAAGTTCATAACATCATGAATGATAATATCTATTATATCACACATAATTGGTACTTATTGTTAATTTTGTACTACTATTTTTGTTTACATTTGTAATATACTTTTAATGTACTTACAAAGCCGTCATTTGGATTACATACATCCTGGAGTGACGAGTAATCACCTCTGTATTGCTGTAGGACGAAAAAAGGCAGTTCATCTTTTAGGAAATGTAAACAATTCCCACTCTGTTATACCAAAAACAACCAATATGTGCCACTTTTACCATAATCAGTGGGTAAAAATAACATAAATATGTTGGTCTTAACGCACCAACAAACTCAGCAGTTTTACATGTAGCTCCGTATCACTTCATTTGTGTGTGTGTGTGTGTGTGTGTGTGTGTGTGTTTTATCAAGTTTATCAAAGCTAAATGCTACACTAAAGCATAGATTCCTTACCCTGGTCCTGAAACCCCCTTAACATTCACATTTGATTGTTTTTCTGCTCTAATACACTCAATAAATGTTAATTACTGAGCTGATCATGTGAATCAGGTGTGATAAGGAAAATTAAAATATTAAAATATGTCAGTGGCTCCAGAACAAGAGATACTCTGGAAAACTGATTTTAAATTAGACCTAGAAGTCTTCAGAACCTTTTAACGCCTTAAATTGTCATAATTTAAAAGTCCTTGGGGTTCTGTCAGGAGCTTTTACATTCCACTTTCACAAAAAGGTGTTTTGATCAATACAATTTAGCTTTAAACTGAAGCACTTATGGCTCCCTGTTTGATTGACAGGTATGAGCATAAAGAACTGTCAAATAATATAAAAGTTCTCGAATAGACAATAATGCGAAACCTTTTTCTAAAAACAGGTTCTCAAAAGTGTCCAGTATTTCTACATTCATTACATCAATTATTGCTCCCTAGTTTACGCACCTTTGCTTATAATTGTGTTGGTGTGATTTTATTCATGTCAAGTCTATAGAGGCCGTTATCATACACAAAGGTCACTCAGTGTGTTTTACAGGAATAGAATAAAAAACATGGAAGCATAAAAATTACAAGAAAAAAGGAATAGAAGACAAGAGATCGAAGAATACATAGAAAATCAATAAAAGAAGATTCAAAGTGCTAATATTTAAAATACAGCGGAGAGGAACATTGCAGTTTTAGCGGCTCTTTAAAGCTACAGTTGGTGCATGATGAACCTCAATGTTTCCTTGGATAAATAATCCACTTACCGCTGACGTTAAGGCGCACAGAAACAGAACGCAGGCGAACCTACATAAAAGAGCGGCCATTTTTTGGTCCGGCAGTCGCAGCAGCAGAGCTCCTTGTGAGTATGAGTGACCGCCGCTGCTGCGGGATATTTATCCGATCAAGGTCCACTTGCAGGGATGGAGATAACGGAGCCCTGAACAAACAAGCCATTCCATCACAAACTGCGAGCAGAAATAAATAAATAAAAACAACAGTTTTTATTACTCACAGCCTGACTCACCGTCCTTACCATAACTTCACCAAAAATTAACTCATAGACTCAGCAGAAATTCACTCCTGACGTCCAGCACACTGAGCGGACTCTGAGGTCACTTCAGAGAAACTCTTTCAACTCTTTAAACAAGGGCCTGCTGTCATATCCCTAAAAATGTGACTTGACTGGACATTCCATTACATTACAGTTATTTGGCAGACACCTTTATCCCAAGAGACTTACAATACGAGGAAACATCCAAGTTTCAGAGCAGTGTAAGAACCAGAGGAGAGTTCTAGGTGCTAAAATCTTGATGTAAGCGTAATGAAAGAAGATCATTAGGCGAGGAGATGTTCTCTGAACTGATGAGTCAGGAGGTTTTTGAAGACAGAGAGGGGTTCTGCTGCTCGTGCCACCAGCAGGGAACCAGGAATGAGAGCAGTCTGGACTGGGTTTACCTTGTGTGTAGGGATGGCAGAGCCAGACGACGTTCCCGGGAGGAGCGGAGGGAGCGAGTAGAAACATAAAACTGAATAATGAGATTAAGGTAGCTGGGTGCAGACCCAGATGTCTCTCTGTATTAGTGACTTGAATTTAATTTTGTGAAAGAAAAAAACTGAACTTTTAGGCCATTTCCATTGGTGCATCCATCATGAAATGTATACAACTAAAATAAACAGTATATGAATAGAAAACAGGACAAATAAATGCAAGCTATTCATTCTGTGGTATAATTTGCCATAAAGTTTGTTCTCTGAGAAGGATTTGTGCTCATACATGCACTCTATTCACTTAGAACATCAAGAAAACTTAAGCTTTTGCACACTTTTGCACAAGATGGACATCTATACATGTCAACACCTACTCAACATGGACAAAAGTAGTGGGATGCCTGACCATTACACCAACAGGGACTTTAATGACATTGCATTCAAATACATAGACTTTAATATAGAGTCAGCCCTCCCCTTTGCAGGCATAACAGCTTCCACACTTTGTTGGAAGGCTTTCCACAAGATTGCCCTTCCCTGGAAACAAGGGTCCCTGAAAAACAGACGTGTCCCAATACATTTGTCCATTTCGCATGTGATGACTTCATAAGTTACCCTTCTAACCTTTTAGTTTTAGACCATTACCACTGGTGCGTTCATCATGACATTTCTACAGGTTGTGAAGAACGTCTAAACCCTGTATCTCCATTTCAGCTGCTCTTCACAACCAGCAGAAATTTCATGATGAAGTAGAAATGGTCTGAAACTGAAAATGAACAAGGTTAACTTGTTTGCGGCAGTCTTGGGCAAAAGTCTTTTAGCAAAAGGCTAAAGTTATGCTGTTTTTCTGAGTGAAAGTAGTAAATATCTTCTCAGTATCAGATTTGACCATAGTTACTGGTGTGTTTTCTGTTTATATACTGTTTATTTTAGTTTAACATATTTAAAGAAATACATAAAATGTAAGGACAGACAGATAGACAGACAGATAGATAGAAAGATAGATTTATTTATAAATGATACCTTTCAAATAAAGATCATTTTTGGATGTTCACATTTAAATCAAAAAGGATTCTCTTTCTTGTGCTTAAAACTCTCAATATCGCTATTGGTATCGGGATACTAGTTTTGGCTTTACTTGGTGCTGGGTGGAAAAGAAATAAAGTGGTTATGGCCTTTCCTAGTGTGAAGACTAAATTTCACCCATATTATCAGTATGTGTATGAACTCCCTCCAACAAAACACCCGCAATGTGATCAGATGATTCTTGGCATAGCACAGCTGTATATAGTCATATGCAAAAGTTTGAAGACCCATAATCAAATTACACTACATTAGTGAAGTCAGTAAAAGTCAGGATAAGTTAACATGGTACAAGTTTAAACACTGGGCAAACTTTTGCATACAATAGTACAGATTTCACCCAACATAAATTGTTCTGAAGGCCTGCATGAATTTTTCTAATGTCCTGCTTTAATCTGTTGGTAAAAAGGGCAAAAAAAAGATTCAGGCTATGGAAACTGCTACTGTTGTGTTAGTTATGCTATGTACTTTGGTCCACATTTAAAGTTAGTTTCAGAAAACACATTAGCAAGTCAATTTGACATTACTGAACAATTTGATGCAGTTTGGCAAGTATGTAATGATTTAGTTAGCAGTTTGCATGTTGTTAATTTCACATACTATAAATCATGGGAGCCAGAACCATTATAGTAGTATTACTATTATAACCACTATTATAACTTTTCAAAATCACTTGTTTCGTCCCCCCCACTTTTCCTCTTCCTCTTATCTTTCCCAAACTTGCAGGTACATTCTTTAAAACGTCAGGAAAAATCCATCCATTCCTCATCACTGATGCTACTCAGAAGATGAATTCTGCTGCTCTGGTCTTCTTTGGCAGTTCATTCTACAAAGGGAAGGGTCTGGACTGGGTTTTGCCTTGTGAGTAGGGATGGCAGGGCCAGACGATGTTCCTTGAAGGAGCGGAGGGAGTGAATAGGAATGTGAATAAACGGATTAAGGTTGCTGGGTGCAGACCAAGCTGTTGCTCTGTAACTTAAATTTTGGAAGCCAATGTAGGTCAAGACCTCTACAGATGATTTCGAATGCAGCAGCATGTCTGACCATCAATACACCAAAATGCAAACCCTTCACTGCTGTCCTGTGGTGCTTGCATGAGATTTAAAACCTATTTACTTGCCTGCGAAGTCATAAATGGTCCAGTTTCTTCTTACTTACCAGCACTGCCAAACCATAATTCACAGACCACCCTCTTAAGGCACTGTTCCATAGACATACGGGAAACATGCTGTACCTAAACTGTTCTGCTATGGTACGGAAATTGCAGCACTTTTTGATTTTGATTTGATCTCAGCCTGGTAACAGTGTTTCTGACACGTCAGCAGCGCAATTTCCCCCCACAGTTTATGGCCGGTGGTCGTCACAGACCACGTCCATGGAGTCGAACCAGCGAAAAGGTTTTCTCTCAGAGCTGCTTTTGACATTGTGGTCTTTTATCATTTACATTTACAGCACTGAGCAGACGCCTGTATCCTAAGCGACTTCCGTTCCCTAACTACAGGGGGCAGTCTCCCTGGAGCAACTTGGGGTTAAGGGTCTTGCTCAGGAATCCAGTGGTGCTATGCTGAAGGTAGGATTCAAACCCATAACCTCTTGGTCCAGAGGCAAGTATCCTACCCACTAGGCCAGCATCACCCCATTTAGTCTTGTTTGAGTTAGATTTTTTCTCAGCTCCCCTTTTTCTTTAGTCATGTGATGAAAACCTAACCCAGGTAACTAGTTAGCGATGGTCTGGTACACCTCTCACAGCATTAAAGATAAATCTGTTAGCGTCATAGAAAACTCCTACTGAAATGTATCTTCAGCCCAAAAAGACCATAGTGCTTGTACTTTGTCGACTTCCCAGTTGTTGGTTAGTATCTCCACTGTTGTCTTTTGAGCTGACAGTGTCCTCTTTCCATGCTGTGAAGACAATTTTTCAGAAAGCAGCTCACCTGCGGCCCACTTTCGGCCCTGCCATCGAGCAGAGCACGGTTCCTTGTGCTAGCGGAAAGCACCAGTACAGCATCAAGCACAGCCCAGCCTGACCCACCTATTCTCAAAAGGCAAAGATTCTTCTCAGTTTTGTGGTGAAACAGTGACTGAAGACCCACTTCTTCAGTCACCACTTCAGAATAATAACAACACCTACAATGCCTCCATGTCCTAAACCAACTTAACTAAGAAGAAACATCATAAATAACATCAGCTGTCTTCTCTGAGTGATCTGAGAGAACCTAGCAGGGCACTGACTTCAAAGTTAGTAGAATCTTTGCTAGCAGCTCTTAATTTAAGCCCTGGTTTACTAGTGTGAGTTACATGTTATCTTTGTAGACTATAAAGCACCCATGTCTCTGGATAAGGCATTATTAACCTTCCAGCTCCTAAACACAAAACAAAGTTACAGGGAGAAACTGAACTGATATAAATTGTGCAAAAGCAGTGTATAGTGACCCCGCTCAATATCCTGCACCGCTGCACACACGAGTCCACTTCTGCTCAGGTTGGAGTTAATGATTAGTCTGTCTGAGAGAACAACAAATGTCCCCTAAAACACACAAGCACACACACAAACCAGCCACCCACACAGGAACACCCACGATGACCTCAGTGCGTGGTCCAGTTTTCATGTTTGAAGACACTGAGTCATTTGTCACTTATCATTTTACTGGCACTGACAAATTCAAACAGTTCTTCGCCTGCTTAAACAGATCTTCCCTATGATGCAGGGCTTGCTGTAACCGGTTCTTCACAGAACGCTTTTTAAAAACAGCACTAAATAGCAGCAAAAGGAGTTCTATAAATTAACAGTCCCTTTTATCTAAGAATGCAGCAAATTGTCGAATCACTAGTCATAGCAACAACAGTTTAATGCTGATCAGTCAGTGTTTCAAGTATTTTAAAACAATAGGTTTTTCATGGATAGATGTAATTTTTGAAGGAATTAATGTCTTGATTTTTATTTTACTGATTATTAAGTATTTAAAATTAAATAATATTATGTATTATGTTTGAATCCCTTTTTACATTTGCTGGTCATCATTCTGATGATATATTATTTAAAACAGTGATGCCAAACTTTTGAGCCATAATTCCACACTTCTAAGCTGCGATTCCAAACTTTTGAACTGATTCCCGACTTTTCAGTGGTGATTCCACATTTCTACACGTTGATTCCACACTTTTGAACTGTGATTCTAAACTTCTGGAGAGTGATTCCAATCTTTTGAACTGGGATTCCATACTTCTGAACAATGACTCCAATCTTTGAACCGCGATTCCGTTCTTTTCAACTGTAATTGCAAACTTCCGAACAGCGATTTAAAACTTTTGAGCTGTGATTCCAAACTTCCAAACAACAATTAACATTTTTTGAATGGCGAGTTCAAACTTTGGGACAGTGATTCCAAACTTCTGAATAGTGATTTAAACTTCTGAACTGTGATTCCCACACTTCCGAACAGTGATTCCAAACTTTTGAGCTTTGATTTCAAACCTTTGAACAGTGATTCCAGACTTTTAAGCTTTGATTTTAAACTTTTAAACAGTGATTCCAAACTTTTGAACAGTGACTTTTGCTAGTGCATAACTAAAGTTATTTACATCAGAATGAACCTGCTTAGTTTACTTGTTTACTTGGGGCATAAATACCTCAAGTAAAATCTGGACAGAGCCTGCAACTCAGTAACACCAGGTATGAACTACAGACAACCTCCAATTGAAATGATACTGATTACTAAATATATATGAATTTACTGTAAGAATTAGATGAAAAGAAAGGCCGCTTTGACACTCCTGCTCGATATATTTTTTTCACTCCTCCAAGCTCACGCCATTTCTTTGTCATGGATCAATGTCACTGTGTTTGGAAATAAGCTGAAAATTGCAGAAGAAAATGTATGAGTCTGGTGTCCAGGCCCTTGTTTACTGCAGTCCAACATGACCACTTTTTCCCAGCCCACATCGATTTCAGATGAAAGGTCACTCGTTGCTTTTTGTGACATCACAATACCAGCTCCGCTCCTTTTAAATGCCTGACCCTGTCTTCAATTTTAAAACCCCACAGAAGAACTTATAAACTCATTTTCCTCCACAGCTGCAACCCAGGCTTCCCGCAACGCTTCCCAAGTGTTTTCTAGTTTTCTAACTAGAATAAATGGGGAAGATGTGGCTGTGTATCAGGCATAGTAGAGTTGTTAGAGTTCTTCACACATGTCAAGATCACTGGTTCACTGAAAGTTGTCACCACTGAAAAGTATTCCTAAAAAGAAAGATAGACAGACAGGTAGATAGATGGACAGACAGGTAAACAGACATACAGACAGTCACGCAGGCAGAGAGACAGAACGATAGCAGACAGATACATAAATAAACAAATAGACTGATTAGAAACAAGAAACAAACAAGATTGATTGCCTCACTGATAGACAGACACACAGGCAGACAAGACAGAGAGACAGACAGATAGAAAGACAGGCAGAAATGTATGCCCTACAAGGAAGGGGTATTGATTTACTTCGGTGAACAAAATGGACTTTTTTCTTGAGAATTCAAGTGTGTGTATGTGTGTGTGTGTGTGTGTGTGTGTTAATCTCTTGTTTGAATGAAAACTCACATGTTAAGCAATAAAATGAATTTGGGTCTTAGGTAAAGGTAAGGAACAATATCTGAATATACTAAGAGGCAGAAGCACTATTTTGAATGGAGAAAATGACCGTCTACAGTAGCAAAGGTTAGCCACTAGAGGTCAGAAAAAGTCAATGTTTATCCTAAAAAACGTGTCCTAGGATAAAGACCATTTTACTGCGATTTTAATGTTTGTTAAAAACGTTGTTTACACTGATCAGCCTCAACAATTAAACCTCTGGCAGGTGAAGTAAGTAAAATAGATTGTCACACCTATTCTTCCACATTTGGTTTGTACTGGTTAGTACCTACCAAAAATGGTTCAAAGAAAAACAACATGTGAACCAGTAACAAGATCGTGGTTCCCTAAAGCTCACTGTTGTGTGTATTGAGCGAAGGCTGGTCTGTCTGGACTGGTTCCACAGCTACTGTAGCACAAATACTGAAAAAGTAAATGGCCAGTATGATGCAAAAATGTATCAGAACACACTGCACATCACAGCTTGCTGCATATGGAGCTGCATAGATGCAAACCAGTCGGAGTGCCCATGTTGACCCTCTCACTGAAAGTGCCTACAATGGCTCAGAACTGGATCACAGAGAATCTGAAGAAGGTGGGTTGTCTTTGACATCATATGGGGGGACGGGGGTGTGTGTCACTTACCTGGGCATGAAATGATACCAGGATGCACTTTGGGAAGAAAGGTCTGGTATTCATGCAGATTCATGGGGGGTGGGGGGACTAGTCAGAAGAAACTAATGATTTTGAAAATGGTTCCGGCAGCCATGTGTAGATGTTACCTTAATATGAAGCCAAACATTGTTGAAGACCAAGTACACACCCCTTCATGGCAACAGCATTCCCTAGTGGCAGTGACCACTTTCAGCAGGATAATGCATCCTGCCACATTGCAACATGACAAAGAGTTCAACTGTTGACTTTACCTTTGACTTGTGTTCCTTGTTTAAGCTGTTTTACTCTTATTTCGGCCGCACAAGTGTGACCTACAAAATATTAGGGAGGTGGATTTAATGTTATGGCTGGGGAGAAGTGTGTGGGGACGGTACCTTGCTCAAGGGAGCCTCAGAGGTACCTTAGAGAGTCATGGGATTCAAACCAACAACCTTCTGATCCTAAGGAAGATTTTAGTACTTGTGAATAGAAGATTTTGTACCTCATGTACTCACATGACCACTTTGTTCTTGTATAATATCTCATTCTCGTGTCCTCACTGAACCTGGTCTCTCAAGAGAACTGGAACACCACACTGGACCTGATGTAACACTGGTGGCATGAGAATACAAATGGAGCCCCACTGTGGCATGGAAGAAGTAGGAACGTTGGTCTTAAAACAATAGTGACATGGAACCAGGAGGTGAGAACAGGCGTATAAAGAACAGACCTTGGGGACCCTGAAATCTTTTGCTGTTTTGCTACGTTTTTTGGCAAAATAAAGGAAATCTATATTTTCAGTTTTGTTCTCCTAGAAGTTCAAGGTTCCTAAACACTAGACCACCACCTGCTCCAGATTAATTGCTTCTCACAGGTTATCATACCAAAATTGCCAGTTAGGTTTAGTATGTAAGTGAACAAATGAAGACATATAACCTGCGCAATAGGACAGACAGACCTGGACCATTTTAGCCTAAAACCCTCTAAAATGAATCACAGGACATAAACAGGTGCACTTCATGCGTTTTGCCACCAGGTGTCACTAATGTACCACTTTGTAATGCTTCACGAAATAACAGTTTCAAAAAAATATGCTGCAGAAAACATTACTTTGCTATTACCACTATGAAACACAATGTATCTAAAATGTGCTTAACTCTACCTTAATTTACCCCTGAAAATATGCCAAACCCCTTAATTTGAGTTAAGTGGCCATTAATTTGTAAACTGATCCCTTAATTTTACCTTAAAAATGGAAGTGTGAAACTCCTTAATCCTAAACTCAAGGTATTAATACAGGAGGTTGGGTTATTTAAGGGGCAAATTTGAAAAAGTAAGGGGAAAATTCAGTAGTTTTGCCCCTTAATTAGCCTTAATCTGTGCACTTTTAATTTCTTGGAAATTAAATAATTTTAAGGGGTAAAATTAAGGGGTTTGGTTTCGTAGTGTACTAAGGGCGGTTAGACCAGAAATACTCACAATGCCAATTAGCATGATATTAAATCAAAATATTCCTTTAAAACTCTGTCCCTAACCACTAGGTGGCCCAGTTGGTTTACTTTATTTTAGCTGCTAATATGCAAGGAAACGTGTGAAAGTCAGCAAGGGCGTGAAAAAGTGCAGATTGAAGACAACTAAAGTCCATTTGGTGCACCTTACAAACTGCCTGCTACCCAAATACAGAGACAGTTTCAGAGAAACCAAGGTCCGCTACAATGAACCAAGGCTTGCAAGCCTTTAAACATATTTACAGTTGGATAACAAGTGACATCGGCACGGAGGTAGACTGATCATCCTCAGCCGATCAACTAATGAGTCATGGGGACAAATAAAATGTCCCGATATACTATTAGCTTAACCCCTAGATGCACCTGGCAGGGTCATTTTAACCTGGCAGCCTTAGATATAGCAATCTCTCTCCTGGAGCTTTTCGAAAACGAGCATTTCAACCTAAATTGTCCTGGTAAAAAGACAATTTGAATGTTTGCAAAGAATTTAAAATCTAAAGTACAAAAATCTATCATTTAACCTACTTTGGTATCACTGGAAGACGCACATTTCATTCTTTAATCAAATCAGTCACTTCACTTTCTAGCAATTCAAACAAACACAGAAGCTTGAAGAGGTGGGACTTACTGCTGCCAGTCAAACATGTTCCGTCCTGGATTAAAAGCTTATGATGATAAAGGTCCCCAGAAGAAAGCACTGTACAATTTACTCGTGTGGTATTATCCTTAGTTACCTAAACTACTTGCAAATATACCCCCCAAAGCCAAATGTACACTAAATGGACAAAAGCATTGTGACACACCTGTTCTGCACGCAGGGGTGGACTGGGACAAAAAAACGGCCCTGGACTGTCTCCAAAATGGGCCCACCACCAGCTTGACATGTATAAACAGCCACTAGCAGGGTCCTCCTGATCTTACAAGACGTAACATCACAAAACCAGTGGTGATGATCGGGGCTGTGTTTATGAAAGTAACCTAAGCCTTCAAATACAAATACAACAGCTATATACTCTATACAGATTAACTCTTTACTGTTGCTTTTCTCTATGGATTTTATGCCTGATAAACGATTGTATTAGCACCCTCTGCTGGTGTTAGCTGATTTTTCAGTTAAGGAGAAAGGCAGTCCGACAGCCGTGGAGCGGACAGCCATTCTGGACTTTTCCAGAACGCACAGATTGCCAGTCCGCCCGTCTGCACGGTTTGGGTGAAATCTTAATACTTCAAGACATGCTTCCATGCTTCCAACTTTGTGGACCCGTTTTGGTGGAAGAACCTTTTTTATTCCAGCAGGACTGTGTCCCAGTACACAAAGCAGCTCCATAAAGACATGATTGCATGAGTTCAGTGTGGAAGAACTTGACTGGAGATTGAGAGTTGGACTTTGTCGTCCAACACCAGTGTCTACAAAATAAATGGGCTCAAATTCCCACAGAAACTCCAAAATCTTGTGGAAAGTCAAGAAGAGTGGAAGCTGTTATAGCTGCAAAGGGTCAACCAGCTTAATTTTAAAGTATGTATTTGACTACAATATCATTAAAGTTGGTGTAATGCAGGCATCCCTATACTTTTGTCCATATAGTGTAGATGCGACGTTCTTGCTTCCACATAGTTTTGGCCATGCATATATCTGTACAAATACATAAAAAAATCTATAGAAGTCATTAAGGACTGGCAGACTGTTTTCCATGACTTGTTCATGACTTCAATTTTGTTGCAGAGTTCGTTCAGAGTACAGGATTCTCCCTTTACCATGTAAACATTTGAGCACGTACCAGGAAAAGTCATGGAAATGTTAAGGTCACTGTATGGACTATATTTCACCTCTTATCAGAGTGAGAGTCACTGGCCTTTTAGTCTGTAGTCACTGAAGAGGACGTATGAAAAGCCAATACACTATATGGACAAAAGTATTGGGATGCCTGACCATCACACCTACAGGGATGTTAATGAATGACATTGCATTCAAATACACAGACTTTATTACGAAACTGGTCCCACCATTGCAGCTAGAACAGCTTCTACTCTTCTTCTCCTCAAGATTCTGGAGTTTCTTATGCTTTTATTCTTATAGCGAAATAACCACACAGTCAGCATGAAATTTATTCACAAAAAGTACTTCCTTAAAAATGATTCAGCAAACAAAAGAAATCACACGCGGTGAAGTGTCTGAAGTCGACATGATTATGTGAATTCTGACAGTTTAACAGTTTTATTCATAAAAGTGAACAAAAGCATTTCATAAAAACATTGAAAGCAGTGCAGTTTTGTCTGAAATGTTGTCTATACCTTTATTGCAAAACTATGTGTGCTAAGCAAACAGTAGCTGATAAAAAAAAATCATTCTTGCACCACAGTTATTTTTATTTTTTTTTTAAAGCTATCTTTGTGTCAAAATTAGCAGCACCCATCACTACGAAACGCAATTTACTTAAAATGTGTTTGACCCTACCTTAATTTATCCCTGAAAATACACCAAACCCCTTCATTTGAATTAAGAGGTCATTAATTTGTGAAACTGATCCCTTAATTTTACCATAAAATTAGATTGAGTGTGAAACCCTTTAATCTTAAACTGAAGGCATCAATTCTTCTTTTATTTAAGGGGCAAATTTGAAAAAGGGGAAAATTCTGCAGTTTTACCTCTTAATCAGCCTTAATCTGTGCACTTTTCCCCTTCATTTTCCTTAATTTCCTGTATGGAAAATTAAGGTCAAAATTAAGGTCGATTCAAAGGGTAAAATGAAGGGGTTTGGTTTTGTAGTGCATTGTAAAGTTGGGTAAAACATAGGTTTGTGTGGTTAATGTATTGGAAAAATGACCTTTACTTAGAGTAAATTTAGTCTAGGAAATAAACATAATTTCTTTTAACAACACAACATCACAATTATTGGCACCCTTGTATTTATTTCTTTGTTTTACTGCTGTTTACCAACAAAATGTCACTGGATCTTCTACTGTAATGGGTTATGAGGATACTAAGCAATGAATCCTCAGTCTAGCAGTCCTGGGATTCAAACTCACAACCTTACTATCGGAGGGGCAACTCCAGACCAGGCCACCAGCTGCCCCACAAAGTGATGAATCCGACCAACCCATGATATTATATAAGGAAGGCAATTTCCTCCCAGATCAATGAGGTTTTCTGATTCTAATATACACTGATAAGCCATTAAATGAAAACCATTTAGTCCAGGGGTTCTCAAACTTTATATTAAAAGGTCCAAATCTAATTTCTAGATAAGGTCAAAGGTCTGGGATGACAAGTGAAAGGCAAATCTCTTTTATTAAATTTGCTTACAGCATGCAACCAAAAGAAATGGCACTGTTTGCCTATAACTGTTTGCTTGTGAACCTAATCCACTCTCACTTTTGACAGTAAAGTGTAATCTGCACTGTAGTGTTATATAAAGATTGAACAATAACTTAATTAACTGAATTACTTTATTGGTGTAACAAATAAAGTGGCACTGGGACATCACACCTCCTTCTCCGGTGACTCTTATAATGACGCATGTATTTCGCTCACTCGTGCTTGCAGGACTGCACGTGAATGCCCGTTAGCTTTAGCCGACTTGCTAATGTGGATGCAAAGCCTGAGAATTGAAGCATCAATGTTGCGTTATACGTGCGCCGACTGACAACGTTGCTTGTGTTAATCTCAGGCCAGGATAGCCAGAAAAGTCAAAAATAGGTTACGTTTTACAAAATAATTTATTAAAACATACACTTAATTGCATTGCGTCAATGAATTTCTAATATGATGTGTGGACTAGTTCCAGGATGACTTGCAGTTCGGTCTGGATACGGACCGGGGTCCAGTCTTTGCAAACCGCTGATTTAGGCCTCGTTCACACGGGCGTCTGAATCAGGCGCTTTTCTGAGCGTGGACTGAGCGCCGACCGTGTTTCTGCTCATTGGAGTAAATCACAGTGTTCACAGTCGGCTGTACCTTCGAGTGGCGTCAAAAAACACACTCCATGCAACGTTTTCCTGGCGTCAAGTTATACTGCCGAAATCCTGACGAACGCGATGTGTCCCATGATTCAATTGCTCCGGGAACCGGAAGTTTTGAAGGAAAATGTAAAACTACAAACATGTAAACAATCTGGAGAGAATAATTACTGCCCCCACAGGTGAATACATGAAACTACACATTGGGCTGCAGGCTGGAGTTAAACA
>JBBPCY010032774.1:0-14039 GCA_037974405.1 Brachyalestes nurse | reverse complement strand
ATTCTAGACTGTCCTTTAACTTTAAATGCACTCTTTACTGTTTCAGCACTTAATAGCTCCTTAAATATCTAACACTCATCTGGAGATCTGCATTATAATTATAATTATATTAGGAGGCTTTTTATAGGTCAGTGAGGATGAACAAAATATATGACATTTTGTTGCTAATAAAGGAACTCAAAGGGTGAAAATACTGTAAATGTATTTGTTAGCAAAGAATATTAAGTATGATTTTAGCAAACACTAAGTAAGTAACATGCAAACGTAGAAAATCATAGTGTGTGCAGAAACCTAACAGGTTGTGTATGCCTGGTATTCCTTTAACCGTTCCATGAAATAGTGTGTTCTGGCTACAGGAATGGTCCATAAGGTTCAATTGTGAACGTTAACCACGTACACTTTCTCTGAGGAAAGGGAGTATATATGTACCTTTTCATAGCTTAATATTTTTAAATCAGAAAGAAAACAAGACTGGAGTCGATGCGACTAAAATACATGACTGTAGCAGAATATGGTTTAGTACCTTATTCCTGAGAGTGTGGTGAAGTGGTACATTGATCTTCATTGAGGCTGTATACATTCACATATGTGAAAACACATCACATCAACTTTAATCTTTTATATCTGACATTCATTTCACCCTTAAGTAGCTCATTCTTCAGTCTCTCCGTCAAGATGCGGGTCCCTAATGACTCTTTGTAGAAACTATATAGATCAGTCAGCCACAGCCACTGACAGCCTTGATAATCGTGTCACAGTGAGATCTGTTAAGGGTGGGGGGCATATATGGCAGCAAGTGAACAGTCAGTTCTTGAAGTTGATGTGTTG
Source organism: Brachyalestes nurse (assembly GCA_037974405.1). Classification (NCBI taxonomy): domain Eukaryota; kingdom Metazoa; phylum Chordata; class Actinopteri; order Characiformes; family Alestidae; genus Brachyalestes; species Brachyalestes nurse. The sequence continues at coordinate 13,211 of JBBPCY010032774.1, read as the reverse complement.
GAAGCAGGACAAATGAGCGTATGTAAGGATTGATTCAGATTCAGATTCAGATTTTATTGGTCACATACACCATCATACATGGTAGGACATGCAGTGAAATGCTTTTTGCAACCGACAACCTTAAAAACAGGAAAAAAAAAGCAGTAAAAATACTAAAAACAGTAGAAACAGTATGACGGTAAGGATAAAGTGCAGGTCTATTACCAACAAGACATACGATGGAGTATTAATGCGGATATGAATGTGATATGGATAGTGTCACAGTTGCAGATGTTAAAGTGCAGTGCATAATTATACTGGGTGTAATTATAGAGACCGGATCTGAACCTGATTCAGGGCCCGAATAGCCTGAGGGAAGAAGCTCCTCCTCATTCTCTCTGTTTTGGCTTTAAGGGAGCAGAAGCGCTTCCCTGACCTCAAGAGAGAAAAGAGTCCATTGTCAGGATGACAGAGATCTTTCATGATCTTCCTGGCTGTAGTTAGGCACCGCTTGGTGTAGATGGACTGTAGGTCAGGAAGCTCAGAGTGAATGATGCGTTTGGCTGAGCACACCACTCCTTGAAGATCTCGTCTGTCCTGCTTGGTGCTGTTCCCAAACCAGTTGCAGATGTTTCCCGTCAGGATGCTCTTGATGGTGCAGGTGTAAAAGTTCTTAAGCACCCTCTGAGCCAGGTGGATGTCCCTGAGACGTCTCAGAAAGAACAGATGATGACGGGCCGTCTTCACCATCTTGTTGGTGTGGCAGGACCATGACAGGTTCTGAGTGATGTCAACACCCAGATACTGGAAACTCTCCACTCTCTCCACTGTCATCCTGCCGATGTAGAGCGGCTGGTAGTTCCTCACCTGCCTCGTGCTGAAGTCCATGATCAGCTCCTTAGTCTTGCTGATGTTTAGGAGGAGGTTGTTCTCCTGGCACCAGTTCTCCAGGTTCCTAATCTCCTCCAGATAAGCCTTCTCTGTGTTGTCAGAGATGAGGCCCACCACAACAGCGTCGTCTGCAAACTTGATGATGGAGGTGGAATCTGAAGTGGCTACGTAGTCATATGTGTACAGTGAGTACAGCAGGGGGCATAAACACAGCCCTGTGGAGCTCCAGTGCAGAGAGAAATAGAGGGAGAAACATGTTTTCCCACCCTCACTGACTGATTTCCATGAAATGAACATTGTTTACGAGTTATGACTCACAAGTCACAACACCCAAGTCCGAGTCAAGTCTCAAGTCGTTGAGGGCAAGTCTAAAGTCAAGTTACAAGTCTTGATTTGTGCGACTTAAGTGTGACACGAGTCTGAGTCTCAGACTCGAGTCCTCATCTCTGCCATGAACATAAGAAGAAATGTTTAAATCCTCACTCCTATCCATACATGATCTGCTGACTGAAAGAAATCCCTTTTTTTCTCACACAGTTCGAATTTGCACAGTGATGTGCAATGTAGTCTCCTGTCTTCTGCTACTAAGCTGTAGTGGTTCCTCCAGGGATAGATTGTCAGTATATTTTGTCTTTAACCATATTTTGTTTTTTTTGTTTTGTTAAATCATAATGTATTCCATTGCTTTTTTAAAACTGGATTTCAAGGACCATGAACGTATCTTGAATGTGGAGTTGTTTTTGGTGGCCTGTCTTAATTTTAGTTTTAGTCTAGTCTTTGTGTCAAGCCATCATTTTAGTTTTTATTAGTCTTAGTCACGTCCATACTCGTTTTAGTCTAGTCAAGTTTCAGTTGACTAAAAGTCTGGGCATTTAGTCTTATTTTAGTCAGAATTATCCACAACTATTTTCGTCTACTTTTAGTCAGTGAAAACTGATGACATTTTAGTAAAGTTGCAATTCTATTTAACCCATTTAATATATACTAAAGTACCTAGCAGAATAGACAAAATCTAAATGTTCTTTTAGCCAAAACTATTTCACAATTCAAATAAGGCTCTCTTATTTTTATATTATTGTTACCTTATAGACTCAGGAATACTGTACATTCCAGACACGGAAGACACTCTAATTTGAATTTACGACATTTATTTTGCCAACCAAACATGTTAGAATTTAGAAGTACACACACATAAATAAATAAATAAACATCACATCACTAAAAAGTGCAAATAAAATTAAAATGCATGTGTCTATTGCCACAAAACCCACATTTGTAAAACTGGTAAATATCTTCACCTTCAGTGTGTTGGCCTGAACTTACCTGAATATTTTTGTTAGAGCAAAGCAATGGAAAATATAGTCTACACAACCAAATCAGAACAATTCAGGATCACCTTTTTTAGCATGGATATGGGAAAGGCTGCTTATCAAAATGTTGTGTGTGTGTATGTGTGTGACTGTGTGTGTACATATATATATGTATATATTCAGGGAACAGGGGACCCTTTTCTGAGGACTACAAATCATGTGTTGGGAAATCCTTTTATCTGCACTGCGCCAGTAATATTGCATAGTTTTGTTTTAAGCTTAAATGCACTGAAAACACATTGTTGTACAAATTATATGCATATGAAATGCATATTTCTATTTCCTCTAGGAGGCATGAGTCATATTTTACAGAAACAATTGGTAGTGAGCTACTTTTTGAATTTCTCAAGTATCATCTGAGTGGCCAGTATGACTGATGTTCTTGTTAGGAAAATAAGCATGTGAAAGTATATGAAGATGTCAATTTCGTATAAAAGGCTTTATTGATTATTACCCGTTGTGTCTCTCTGCACACTGCACTGCAGGGAAAACAGCACTGAGCCTGATGAGGACACAGGTGGTACTGAGTCAGTGGCGCTGATCTTAAATTACTGTAATTGCAGGGTTAGAGGTGCACCTTTTATTTTCTCACAGCTTTCAGAGGAGCCCTCCATTATGTCCCATGCAGCCCTCCAGTAAATAAAGCCTCTAATATCAAACCAGGCCTCCTCCAGGCAGCCTCAATACAAACCCCACAGGACCTCTATTGATGCAGTGGCTGTGGTCTAGTCTGCTACTATCACATAAAACCTCACGGAGAGACACATATCAAATACTTAACTGTTCAAATACAGGTGTTCAGTTGTACACACGCACACACACACCATTTCTGCCATTGCCAGTTGAATGAAACAGTCTGGAGCAATCATACATGAGGTCACCATGTTCAATGTCTCAGTGTAATGTTTTCAAGCTGGTCCTCTGGGCTCTCCAAACAACAGACTGCAAGTAATATGTGTTGAATGTGAGCGGTTCAGTGTTTCTGAGATTTTAAAAGTTACAGACACATGACTGATCTTATTTGTTTTTAAATTTAAGTATTGTCTAGCATTTTAAGGCTTAACTGGGTACCCTACTGGACTGTTTAATCCCAGTGAGAATCTGTAGAGGAACAGTGTGCAAAAGCCATTGATTTTGTCCTGTATTGTGCACAGATACAATTCTGATCAGTTCCTGCTGGAAAAAAAGCACTGAACCCATCTTGTAACAAATCCCAAAGACAGTGAATGTGGATTTTAAAATGTCCATTTGAGCCTTTTTAAAAGTCAAAGTACATAAATTTAGCCACAATAAGACTGAAAAATAACAACAAGCCTTTGTTTTAGAAAGGAGATGCTATTAAATATGAAAGAGTAGTAAGACTTTACAGAGCCAAATCACGTTATAAAATGGCATCATAAAGTCATAAAATAAATGCCTTATTTAGGAGAAAATTCATGGTTTTGGAAAATTAGAATTTGTTATGAACGGGTTAACATACTGTCTCTTTAGTAGCAAAACCATACATCTCCAAAAGGGCAAACTGGTCCTTTCAGATGAGTCATTTGTCATGAAATATCCATATAGTGTAAAAGGCAGCTGCTGCAATTATGTTGAAAATCAGTGGCACTCTAAATATATAATTCTAATTAAACTGAATCTAATTAAATCTAATGAACACTGACTCTAATCAATTCAGAAAGATCACAAACACTACACAGAACAAACCCAATCACAATCAGCAGGATTTGTCTATTCCTTTGAAATTGGTCAGTATGAAATTAAACATTTTTATCCAACAATTGTGTGTATCCGTGTTTTCCTCTCACACACATGCAATCTGCCTTTGCCTAACAACAAGGGTCCATCAAACTCATTATCATTTTCAGAATTACCTGCTGGACAGCGACTGCAGTGGTAAACATTTAAATGATCTTGACCGAGCACAAGATTAAGATAAAAACATTTCTCACCTCACAGACGTCTGGCTCATATTCTTTAGGAACTACATGGACAGCATCTTCACTGCAGCAACCTGTGTACAGCAGAAGTGTTGGAACCTTGATATAAATCTGTCTGAAGACCACATTCCTTGGTGTGCTCTAATATAGTTGCCCAAGGAGCTCCTCCTCCTCCTCCTCCTCCTCCTCCTCCTCCACATACACTGGTCTGATCTTTATTCCAGTTGTCATCTGTGATCTAAATGTACATTCCTGAATATGAGCTCTTTCCCAAGTTATTACCATTCCATGTTAGATTAAAAATTACAGGCCTGTAATTTGTAATAATACCAATATTACAAACCGGACATGAAAATTGGAATAGATCACTCAGAGCTAATAATTTCTTTTCTCCACCGAGCAAAAGGGCAGCCCTTCACTTTGGCCAAGAAAAGAATGTTAATACTTTTAGAGTGGCTGCCCAACAGTAGTCTGGTGGGTTTTCTTTCAATCTCCTGCAAGTACCAGTCAGGACGGGTCTGCAGGTCAGGTCCTGGCTTCAGTGTACTCGTGCAGACCTCCAGGGTGAACTCACATTCGGCTGCATTTGAGAGCCCTTGAAGTCCAGAAATCTTTACTCACTGCAAAGTAGTAGTAGTAACATCCTTCTTCTCATTTAAGCATTCTCCCAAACATCAGGAACTCAGGTGATCGTGAGTTTGAACCTCAGGGATGCCACAGCCCTCCATAGCTGGAAACTAAAGAGAGAAAATGGCATTACGTGATCCTGCTAGTGGGTAACTCAGTAAAGAAAAATGATTTATTGCTCACCTGAGCTGCAGAACTTAAAGTGTCAGAGAAAGTTTGAGATGACATTTTGAGTTGAGTTTAATAACTTAATATATTATGTTGAATTTGTTTTGTTTTTTTGCATGATGTTTTATTATAACACTCACACAAACACACACAGGTGTGAATATAAAAAAGGCATTGCTAACTTCTATGAAGTAGTGACATTTTATTAACACTATTTTTAAAATTGATTTATTCAAAGACGTCTGAAAGTATGCCAGACTCCCTCTCTGACTCTCCGTACTGATTAGCCCTACATCTGGTCCTCGACATCCTTCCCGATTTAGATCTGCAAAAACAGGAAAAGATGGAAAGACTTTAAAGAGGGCTACTAAAGGAAAAGGGCACACCCTCTATTTCACAGCCAGAGTGTGAGTAAAAACATTAGCAAACAGTATGACACTCTTGAGGAACAAAGTAAAAAGAGGTCAGAGTGAAACAGTGCATTGGTAAGTGAATGTAAAACGACAGTGCTGATGCAGAAAGGTCCTTCAGTATAGTCCCTCAAGTGAAACAAGAACTTCCTTATAATGACTGGTCTTCTGTGTTCTTGGTGAACCCATCTGATCTGACCTTTAACATGTATTCCTTTTTCAGACACAGCGTTGGCATGAATTATGGCAGTCTTGGAACCCCTGAGTGGTAATAGTGCAGAAATGAGGCTTCCAACAGTGCAGTGAAGACGTTGCTCATTGAATATTGGTTTGCCTTCAGTATACTGATGATGTAATAATGAGGTAATGCTGTACAGAACAGACCTGCTTGGCTTGGTCATTACATGACATACAAGAGTCATTAAATGAAAGGAGTATCATTCGAATCTGTGTAATCGAACAGTTCTTTTGTTAATGTTGACTCGAGTGGTAGTTTAGAACGTGTAAGAGACTGCTGCAACTACACTATATGCACTTCAGAACAGGATCGCTGTGAACTTGTGTATGTGCTATACCACTTTTCTGCTGCTTTTAGAACTGTCCTCTTTATGATAACAGCATTTACAGTTGACCCTGACAGCTCCAGCAAGACAGAAATGAGGTGAACTGTCATGTTGGAAAGGCCTTCTATTACAGTTGCCTCTGATTGGTTTCTTGATTGTTCATACTTTGTAGTTTGCAAATTCCATGTTATTTCTTGTTATTGCTCTATTTCAAGTAAAAACATTTGATAATACAAGCCATAATTATAATTATTTCATTTTCTATTTCATTATAAATACTAACTTTCAGTCCTGTATGGAGGATCCGGAGGCATAACCCACAAAAGAAACTACCAAAATCATTTTATATAAACTTTTTGGTACAAAACAGTTTTCTCGAGAATGATTATTTCTAATTGCTGCAAAGATTAGCAGGTGCCATGGGAGAAAAAGAACTAAAGTCAGATTCTACTGAAACTTGTTTAACTACATAAAACTACATAAAATGCTCTCCTATACTGGTCTCTTTACTGGTTTAAATGGTCTGCGTCTTACGACTTCTGGGTTACACTATTAGTGTATTCTGCCATTTTTCAGCTATAAAAATGCATGCGTCTGTCAAGAGGTGGGATTATATTTGGCAGCAAGTGAACAGTCATTTCTTGAAGTTGATGTGTCAGAACCAAAAAAAATAGGCAACCATAAGGATCTGAGGGACTTTAGCCAAGGCCAAATTGTAATGGCTAGACAACTGGATCACAGCCTTTAGAGAAAAAAAATGGCGTGTTGAGTGTTCCTGGGACAAAGGAGTTAGTACCTACCGAAAATGGCCCAAGGAAGGACAACCAGTGAACCAACAGCAGGAATGTAGGAATGTAGGGAGTGAAGGCTAGGTCTCTTTGTCCCACAGAGGAGCTACTGTAGCACAAATTGCCAAAAATGTTAATGTTCGCTAAAGGTGCAAAAACACATAGCTTGTGCGGTCAAAGTGCCCATGCTGACACCTGTCCACGACCAAAAACTCACTCAGTGGGTAGGTGAGCATCAGAATTGGACCTTGGAACAATGGTGACCTGGTCTAATGAATCACATTTCCTTTAGAACCATGTAAACGATGGTCAGTTGCATGTACATCGCTTAATGTTCTGCTGGGAAATCTTGAGTCCTGTGGATGTTACTTTGACATGAACTAAACATTGTTGCAGACCAAGTACACCCCTTCATGGTAAAAATATTCCTAAAGACATTGGTTCCCTCGGCTGCATCCTGCCACACCGCAAACATTGTTCAGGAATGAGTTTAGGAACATGACACAAGGAGCACAAGGGTGACATTCAGAATATTATGCAATCCTTTTTGTTTGTTTGCAATGAACACTTCCCATTCTCACTGGCAGCTGATTACATACACATTTGCATGTGCAGGCACGTGTACAAGCAGCATTGTGTTTTGAAAGATGGACAATACTGCCTGTCACTTCCTCTCCAACTAAAGCACATGTACACAACTGCTACTACCACAATGTTCTATGCAAAATTAAGGTCTGGATGAATCTGAAAGGGCTCCATACAGGTCTGTTCAAGTTCTTTCAACCCAACTGAGGATTTTTTCTCAGAATGGAGATGGAAAGCATGTGATTACCAGCACAGTAAGTAGATGTCTTTACTTGAGGCCACTTGAGACTGAGACCATCATGAAAGAGGGCTGTAGATGATGGTTGTGACTCAGACAACAATTCTTTTGACCTCTTTCTGGTGAATGGCAGGACCTCAGATGTGGCGCTGATGAAGTGTTGGGGGACCAGCAGAGAAACAAGACTGGATGCACAAAGATTAGTGCAAGGATTGACACACCTGCTATCTTTTTGTATTTTTGGCAATACTGTTTTTCACAAGATTACATATTTTGTTGGCATTGCTGTAGCAGGTTTCATTTATATCCACTCATATCTCTCTTCATCCATCCATATTTTTGTTTGATCATCCATCAATTTATTTATCCATCCATCTCTGTCTGCCCATCTATCGACCCATTCATCCGTCATCCATCCATCCATCCATCTCTTTGTCTATCCATCAATCCGTCTATCCATCATCCATCCATCTATCTATCTGCCCATCCCCAACCATCTATCCACTCACCCGTCCATTCATCCATTCATCCATTTATTCTTTGTTTGTCCATTCATCTAGCCACCTAACCCAGGATGTTTTTCCCGGAGACTGTATTTTATTTTTTGACATGAACTCTTCTTTGTGCTAACATACAGATAAATCACATCTTACTGTTTGTAAACTGTCTTTCATACATTACAGTCAAATTACACATGCATCAGTTGTAAAAATACTACAAATCAAATAGAAAATCTGCCCATTTTAGTAAGTTTGTTTCTACCAATATTTGAAAAAAAAGCTATTTGGTACTCATAACTAGCAGTGGGCTTAACATGTTTAAAGGCTGTACCGTTCCTCTCCGCGATTTATACCAAACACCACTTGCCAGCCTCTCATTTTTCCTTGACATTATATAAAAGAACATTGTACTAACACACCTCTGCAGGGGCATTTCAGTGTATCTGCTTGAGCTGGATATTTTCCCTTTCTCCAACATTTGATAGATGTATTGCCAGGAAAATGTTAACTGTGTCCCTGTACTTTTATGTCTGCGATGCTGGAATAAAGTATCTATAAAAATTCAGACATTCGTTCAGTGTGACACCTGTGTCTCTTTGTCTCAGCCTGTAGTTAGTCTCTTCTGGGAACCCACTGAATGCCTTCAAAAGAGAATAAAGAAGAAATGATTTGCTGCAATTTTCAGCATATTGTAAAGCAGGGGTCTCCAGTCTTATAAACAAAGGGTCAGTGGGGGAGCAGGTTTTCATTCTAACTAAGCAGGAGCTCAACTTACAATCAGTTGTTTAAGGACTGAGACCAACTGAAATGGAAGCAGGAGAGCTTCTGCTAGATTGGAATGAAGACCTTCAGCCACATCGGCCCTTTGTGGATAAGACTGATCACCCCAGTAGTAAATCATCATTTGTCATTTGTAAGCTGTTAAATGGGTGATGCAAAGCATTTAGAAATTGAAATGTGTGAAAAGGTTTTCATGTACAATTCATTTAACATGACTTGTACTTCTTCAGTTATGACAGAACCACTTATAGAATATAATTAATGTAATAGGGTTTTTTTCCCCCAGATCCCAGACTCAAAGTAAAAAATTAATGCATGAATAGGTTTTGTTGAATAATGATTTGAAGCTCTTTTGCCCTGTGATTGCAGCACACATTGTGACCCTAGTTAGGATAAGCAGCATAGAAAATAAAGTGAATGAAAGAAATTTTAAAAGCCAATATTTGGCGACTACAATTACTTTGATTTTCACCTCTATCCTCCCTTTAATGGAAATATTTTCCAGTTAATGTAACTAGTTTGTTCAGAGGATAAACATGATAAATATATTTAACACTGTTCTGCTTTTGCGTGGACAAGTACATACTTATGATTAACGAAATTCAAGAGTGAAGGAAAAAGTTTTACCTTGATGATTCCTCTTAAAGTTAATTTGCTGTACTGTATTTATCTCCAGTGAACTAAACATATCAGTTTGGATCTCATGATCCATTTACTGTTCACTTAGAGTCATGCCATGAAATAACCTAAAACGCAATCCTCATCCATCACAACTCCTTCATCTGCTGAGAGACACATTATTCTACTTTTATCTTTACTCTGATGTTTATCCTGTTATTCTGGCCTCAGTTCACACAAGTAATGAGAATGGTCATATGAACCGCAGTCAGGCTGATGCTGTTAATTTGTGATGAAACGCCAGTTTAACGGGGTTAAAGTATTTATTCCAGACCACATTGGACAGGTTTCCATCCTGTTCTCCCATCTTGTGAGCAGATAATCTATTTTCAGTTCAAATTGCAAAAAGTAATGTTTTGACAGAAAGAATGGTGTAACTATGCAGGAATGTAGCAATATGCCACTGAGTGCCCACCATCTGCCTTTCCTATGACAAACCAACTAAAGAAAACAAGACCAACTACAGCCTGTCAGAACTGCATCATTCACACTTTTTCCTACAAATATGGCCTACAGCTTCTTGCATCATTTTAGAAACAGCTATATTTTTGTGTCATGGCCTTTACAGGATGTCACTGTGGTGATTAGGAGCGATATACGAATTCAAGCACAGTATTAATCAATTCTCTGTATATTTTGTTGATTTTTTTTATTTGAGAAAGTAAAAGTAATATGAAGAAAACTTTAAAACGTCTGGAAATCATATCATTAAGAAAAGCTTTTTAAAAATCACTAATTCAAATCATTGGAGACAACAAAACGCAGCTAAAAATCTGTTAGTTGGGATGCTGTAGATAAACAACAGAAAGTTAATGTTTTTGGTTTAAATGGTTACAATAAATTGGCTGAAACTTGTGTGACTATAAAAATAACAGGTTGAATTCAGTGTGAATGAAAAGCTTTCTAGATTTACTAGACTTACTTCAGTCTGCAGGGCGATTTTGATTGTAATCACACACTCGCCTGTATTTTGGCAAACAAGGGACAGAAACGTAATGCTTAAGCTAGGCTTAAGCATGTTATTAGACGATGCTTTAGCTGATGCTCTTATCCAGAGCGATGTACATCAGTGCTCAAGTAGTCCACATCAAGTAGTCCACCAGATTACTGGTGACTCCAGCAGGCTCTTGGTTTCTCTGGTTCATGGCCTCCATCATAATCACTGTGTGCAATAGCTTATTATGTGCAGCAATCTTACTATGTGCAATATCACTACTTATGTCAGTATTACTCATCTACTACTGATCTCTATTACGTGCAATCATGCACTTGGTATGGAGAACATTCAAACCTCTATGTGTTACCAATAAATTACTTAACAGTAAATGTATTTATTCCCCAGCACTTTGTGTATACACCAATGGATAATTTCATTTAGAGTATTTTTCAGAGTATTTCTGCCGTTTTTATTTGACCAGCTTTAGACTTAACATTCTATATTGTCTTTGTGTCTCTGTGTCTGTAACATACGACATTTCCTCAAAAGTTAATCAAGTTTTGTAGTACACCCTTACTTTGGATTTCTGCATTACTGTGTGCACAGCTTTCTGCACCCTGGCTTAAAATCTTCACTACTGGCACTTACCGATGCGAGCTCTGGTTCATCCCTTCCCATCATTTAGCTGCTCCCTCCTTATCACTCAGTTTATCCTCCATGTGAAAGTAAGCTTTTTGGAGACGGTCCAGGTTATGGTCCCATTTTGACAATGTCCTAGAAACAACATAAGCTTTTATGGCTAGTATATGCTGAGTGAGCACTAGGGCTTCTAACCATTCTTGGGTTTGCTGGGCACTAATCCTTGCTTGAGTGCCAACCCGTTCTCTTTCCATCTGAAGTGCCATTGAGGAAGTAGGCCTGAGGTTTCATTTTAAAGGGTTCTACTCAATCTAACTTCTCAGTATGCTTTCAGTACATATTGGGTCTGGGCAGACTCAACTAATCCCTAAAAGCCTGTCATTTCACATGCTGCATGCTGAAAGACTTATTTTTACGTTCCTAACAAATTATCTTGCTTCATGTTTCCTTCCAAGGTCCAGTATGGTATTTCAGTGACATGCCATTTAATCATTAGCTCCAAGGGTATTGACCAGATACAAATAGGCTGAGTCAACTAGGAACAAAAGGTGTGACCTGGCAGCTAGACTGTGTTCTTGTAGAGAGCCAAGCAGAACCAGGGCCAAGTTTGGAGCTGTGTATGTTTTACAAAAGAACTTGTCCTCAAAACCAACTCTAACATGAGGCAGAAATATGTAGAATACTATAAGTTAAAAGGAATGCATGTAGGCTATGATTTTTTAGTTCTCGTTTATGTAGCTCATAAGTTAAGGACGTTTCTTTCATATCTGTAACAAAGATGGAACCCTCTTGAAATGCATGTATTAATCATCTAGACTGTGTGGTACCTTATGTAAGCTGAAGAATGAAGTAGATTTTTGTTTGGTCTAGCATTGCCTAGTAACCTGAGCCACAGTGGTGTATTTACCCAAAGATTTTACTCACCTTAATGGGTAAAGCGCATTGATATTGTGTAACTAAAATGAAGTCTCATACAAGGGGTATAATGTCCATAGTATAAACTGTATTCCTTTTAATTAAGCTTACTATCATATAGAAATAAAAACACACGGCACATGTGTACACTAAAGACCGTATAAAGCACTTTTAGGATGAGCAGCATTCAAATCTGAGCCTGGAAGAGAACACTCTCTAACGAGAACATTCCAAAGCTTTACTCACTTTTTAGAAGTCGTCATTTTCGGGCAGTCATGCTTTTTTTTGGCAGAACCTACAGTGCTAGATAGATGTAGCCTAGCAACATTATCATTATTATAAGTAGTAGTAGTAGTAGTAGTAGAAGTAGTAGTAGTAGTAGTAGTAATGATAATGATAATATTGTCATCACTATTAATAATTATGATGGTGCTGATGATGATGATTATTTGTGGTAACAACAACAACAACAACAATAATAATAATAATAATAATAAAGATTTTTATTTAAGATGTTAAATTTAGAAAGTTCAGCAATTTGGGTTTTTATAAAAATTCTATTCTGTAGTGAAGAAAGTGACATAAGTCAGACCTTGGAAATAACACCCCCACCTGGTGGTGAAAATAAATCCTTACTCTGTGGCGCATACAGAAAAATACGGCATTTTCTGGTTCTGCTATAAAGTAATTTTCTAGAATAATATCTTCTGTAAAATACCTTTTTGTTGTAATCGTTGTAATAACAGTTGTTAGCTACACCATATGGACAAAAGTATTGGGACGCCTGTCCATTACACCAACTGGGAGTTTAATGACACCCCATTTAAATACATATATAGATTTAATATAGAGTTGGTCCCCCGTTTGCAGCTATAACTGTTTCCACCGGTCTTGGAAGGCTTTGCACAAGATTTTGGAGTTTCTGTGGGAATTTGTGCTTATTCATTCTGAATGTATGAAGTCAGGCACTGACGTTGGACGAGAAGGCCTGGCTCAAAATCCCTGTTCCAGTTCATGGCAGGGGCGCTGGAAGAAACTGAGTTCGAAGTCAGGGCTCTGTGCGGGCCAGTCAAGTTCTTTCACACCGAACCTATCCAACCATGTCTTTATGGAGCTTGCTTTGTGCACTGGGGTGCAGTCATGCTGGAATAGAAAAGGTTCTTCCCCAAACTGTGTCCACAAAGTTGGAAGCATGGCGTTGTT
>JBBPCY010032697.1:0-14044 GCA_037974405.1 Brachyalestes nurse | reverse complement strand
CAAATTTTATAAACAATTCCAATGGCATCGTTATTTTTTTAACGGTTCCAAGTTGGAACCGGTTCTCGATGCTCAACCCTAGGGAGGGGAGGGGTGGGGGTGGACGGCTTACTCCAACATTATGTGATCAGGAATTTCCTGCAGATAATATGAAATTTACTGAATTCCTTGGGGTCTTCCCTCCTGATTAGGCAGAAAAGTTGGAAGCTTCACTTTCTTTAGACAAAATATTACAGTCAATTTCAGCACTGCATGGATGGATTCCACATTGAGCTTTACTCAAAGTTTAAGAACAAATTAGCACCATTACCCCTTTCCATGTTCAACGAGTCGCTGGAGCGAGGTACTTTACCACCTACTCTGACTCAGGCATCTATAGCTGTACTTCTAAAGAGGCAACTCTTTGTGATTCTTATAGACCACTGTCCCTGCTCAGTGCCGATGTAAAGGTGTTGGCCAAAGCTATTGCATTACATTGGCAAAACATGTTGCCTGTATTATATCTGAGAAGCAAAATGGGATTGTTATGGGGCGTCAACTATTTTCTAATACTCATATAGTTTTTAATATTATTTATCCTAAACGGGTGTCTGCAAACCCAGAGATTGTAATTTCATTAGACGCTGAAAAGGCATTCGACACGAAGGAGTGGCAATACCTCTTTGCAGTGTTACACAAATTTGGTTTCAGGGATAAATTAATTTATTTGATTCAGCGTCTTTATATGTCTCCTGTAGCCAGTGTTCACACAAACGATGTTCACTCTAAATATTTTCCTTGAAATCGGGGTACATGGCAAGGTTGTCCGCATTCCTCTTTGCTCTTTGTCATTGAGCCACTGCCTATTTCAGTAAGATCCTCCCCTTTATTTAAAGCTATATGGCGTAATTGTTCAGAGTATAAGGTATCACCGATCTTTTGTTATACTTGTCCAAGCCTGGTACATCAGTTCCTGTTATTTTGAATAATTTGGATAATTTTAGCTCTTTTTCAGGCTACAAATTAAATTTACAGAAAAGTGAATGCTTTCCCATCAATGAGGCCTCTCTGCAGCTTAATCAGTCAGACATTCCTTTTCAGTTTAGATGTTCGGGTTTTAAAAATCTGGGCATCCACCTGACATGTTCGTTGTCTAATATATTCACAGCAAAATTTGCTCCTATATTTAAGATGATTAAAGCTAACATTAACCATTGGACCAACCTATATTCATCTCTATCAGTAAAAAATTCTCATTATACAGATAACCCAGTGGTGCTGAACTTAAATTTGGGGCAGTTTCTTCACTAAAACACAATAAACTTTCAATAAAACATAATCATTTGTTTCCTGCATCACCAATTGACTTAACCTTTTTTCTCTGGTATGACAAAGGGATAAAATGTCTGAAAGATCTTTTTGTGAAAGATATATTCAAATCTTTTCTAATTCATCCCATAACTATGATTTAACCTACATCACAAATGTTTTGTTATTTGCAAGTCCATTCTTAATTTCTAAGGCCTTTTAGTGTTTTCCATCTGTTCCTCCAGTGCAGGAGGTAAACACCCAGGAACCAATGGATGTAAGGAATCATAAATTAACACCCCAAGAATGCAGGAGACGACGGCTGGAGGGCCTATGCCTGGACTGTGGGGGAAAGGACACATGGTGGCTTCTTAAGAGTGAAAGTTATAGAGTAGGCACATAACACGCCTGCTACAGGGCACCAAGGGGTCCACCTGACTGTAGAGGTGCTTAGTCTTAAGTTCTGGTTCTTAGTCTTAAGTTCTTTGCGGGCAGACGTGGAGAAGACCGTAATGTCTTGTTCCGTTTGCGCCAGTGGCACAGAGGCCGTGGTCCCACATTGCTGTGGTCCGGGCTTACTACCATGGGCAACAGCACGACTGGATAGAGTTCCTCTGCTGGGTGGAGTATTCCCAGAACTCACTGTGTGACTCTGCGACCAGCCTGACGCCCTGTGTGCTTGGCCGTCAACCCCTGCTCTGTCCCTGGGATGGAGTCCTCTGACGAACCAGAAGTTGATAACTCGTACCGCAGGGCGGAGCGGGTGTGAGGGCACGTATGTCCATCAGTGGGGCAGTTGGACGATTTAAAAGGTTTGCTGATCGGCATCGGAGGGAGACGCTAGGTTACTGGGCAGGAGATAGGGTCTAGCTTTCCACATGGGACCTCAAACTGAACTTGCCATCATGTAAGTTATCCCCCAAGAATAACCTTCACTCCCTTCTAGATCGTAGGACAGGTGAACCCTGTTTCATTTAAATTTGATGCATGCTGGATGGCCTGGTGGTTAGGGTGTTGGCCCTGCAATCAGAGGATTGGGGTTCAAATCCCAACTGCTAGTGTCACCGCTAAGGTACCCTTGAGCAAGGTACTGTCCCCACACACTGCTCCCCGGGTGCCTAATTTGCGGCAGCCCACTGCTTCACTTGGTGAATGGGTTAAATGCAGAGAAATCATTTCACTGTGTTGTACTTGTATGACTATGCATGTGATAAATAAAGAATCTTCTTCTTCAGTTAAGATTACCAACCCACATGCAGGTTCATCCTGTATTCCATGTCTCCCTTCTCCTTTCCAGCCGTAGCGGGACCTCCGGAATAAAGGTCCTTCAGTATCTGTGTACCTCTACCAGTTAAACACTCGATTGTGTGTGTAAGCCTGCACAACGCTCTGAAACTTGGAATTTTGTCATCAAAACCTGTTTCTATTACTAACTCTGTTTCCTGCTAGTGTTTCCACCCCATACCCGACATGACAAAAGGACATGTGTCCAAAAACATTTGGCAATTTCCTCAAAATCAATCATGTGAGTTCTTGTCTTATCCACTAGATAACTTCTGTAATTACTTCCAGTGATTAATTTATATTTTACTAAGCCTAGACCATGTCCAATGTCCCCAAGTTTTAAAAATACACACTGGACAGCTATTTCTCAAAAAACTTGATTCTTCCAGCTACATATTGCTGAGTGGTTGTGTTGCTGTCTCTCTAAAAATGCTCAAGAAGAGAAAAGTCTGAGCATATTATTTATCTTATTCAGTTCACATTGGCTCCAGGTTTTTCCTGTTAATGGCTTACTACAGGCCTACTTTGTGTGCTCTTAAATAAACAGTACTCTGATGTGAATGTACTTATTAATGTCAAAATGTGCTATATGAGGTCTTCCAAGAGGTCAAGGCTTTTCTGTGTGCAGAGGGTAGCCTGCTCAGAAAACCCACACCAAAAATGGTAAGGAACTATATAAACACATGACCCCTCATCATGATTATTGCTGATTTCATCAGAAGAGTTTATGGGGAAAAAAAACAAATTTTGTTGAACTCATTTTAAAGTTAAAACTTCTTACAAGAATGAGATTCTTAACTGATGGCTAACATGCTTGCAGTGCAGCAGTTATGAATTTCATAACTCTAAAAGGAAATGGCCTCTTGAAAATAAATTTCACCTCATCCAGAAATTCCAACTGCTCACAATGTAGCACAGTCCATGATATTCCTAAATATAGATAGAAGAACTAATTGAAGCACATTTACTATGTGTGACTAATTATTAGCACAGGCTGTTTTAACTTTGCTATACCACTAGTGAGACTAGGTACTTTTATCAGTCTCAAATCTGAACTGTCATTAAGCACAACAGCCTAGCCATTCTAAAAGGAAATGGGGCACATCTGTATGAGAATTACCATGCAGCTAAGTGCTGCCTTAGAGCAGTACCTGCTAATGTATAGCACAAGCTCCTCTGTGCAGGCTTTAATCCTGTTCTGGGCCTCCAGGTGCGTCATAGTCTCTGTGCTGTCCCCATTAATGGCCAGGATGGTGTCTCCAGGGCACAGATACCCCAGAGCTGCTTTACTCCCAGGTGTTATCTGACAAAAGCAAACAAAAAGAAGTTAAAGTAGAAAACACCACACCCAAGCAAAATTCAGCCATGCCTGGAACCTGGAGTACCACAGTGAAATAGACCATTGGTTTAAATCCACTCATACCTGTTACTATGCAAGTAAGAGATAAATAATTAATGGAGGTGTGTTGACTAATGAAGACTTTTAAAAGATTTTAAACTAAAGAGGCCCATTTGTGAACTTTCAGAATTATGCAATGCTATGTCAATTCCGATTCAGAGTTGTACACTTGAAAATCAGAATTTTTTTTGCTCACTGAGAGGGATATTCTCTCTCTAAGGACTTATCCACAACTTATTTCCTGGTATTTAGATTTCTAGCTTGTTAAAAACCATAATCAATACTTTCCAGGGACAGAGGAAGAAAAAACAACTGTAGCTAAATTAATTTCAGTCCCTGAATTTGCTTGATAGCCTTTATTTAGTGATAATATTTGAGTGTGATGGCATGTTGATTATGGTCTATTTACATAATACAATTTTGCTACAGCAGCGACTGTACCAGATCTCTTGAGCTTTCAAAACTACAGACTGTAAAACAGTGGCCTGGTAAAGCACAGGCTGTTTTCTAAAACCTTTCAGCCCTTTTTCCACCAGTTTTGCAACAGGCTCCATCATTACCAACTCATTTTCATTTCATGTAAAAGCAGTTTTTTTAATTAATTTCTTCAAAAGCATTCCCTTCCAAATTACAGAAATGCATTTTTGAAAATGTTTGTGTGTATTCATGATACTCATTCATATATTTAATTCAAATATAAATAATGTATTAAGTCTGATTATCATTACGTTTTATTACTAAGATATGTTTTATTCATATTCTCAAGATTACATAGTTCAATGTGATGAATACCTTGTGAAGAATACTAAGTATTCTGGTTTCCATAGGTGTAAATGTATGTGATACCTTGCATGCTACCTTATGTTTGCAGTGAATATTATTTAATGGAACCTTAAGTGCATTGCTTGAACAGCATTTTGATGAGGCATGATATAAACAGATATGCACTGACTGGCAGTTTAAAACTGCAAGTGAAATATCTTCTTTTTTTTCCAGAAAATTCAACTTTACAACTTACTAAAACTTGCAAATGCGTGAAGCACCAGATACCAACTCATAGACATGTTGTATAAAAGAGTTACATACAGTGTTGTGTGGACAAGAAATAGTTAAGTAGCCCATTAAACTTGAGAACACTGTGTGGGATTGTGGACCATTTCATTTGAGAACGCTAACATGGTGCATGACTTATGTCAAGCATATCCCACCTTTGACTAATGCTCTTCATATGTCTTATCCATGATGCTACACCTTCTAATGACCTTTAATCACACATATACTGCACATTCACCCCATGGAAACTGCATGAAATAATGTTCTGCTTGTGGTAAACAAATGTAACAAACTCCTGGTTGCAGTTTGTAATTCAGTCCTCAGGCCTTTCAATCAAACATATTAATTCAATTCAATTTATTTATATAGCGCTTTTAACAATGGTCATTGTCACAAAGCAGCTTCACAAATGAGAGAAAATTATGTGTATGAGTGTGTGGGAAAAGTCTCTGATGAGCATGCCAAGGGTGACAGCGACAGTGGCAAGGAAAAACTCCCCAAGATGGCAAAGGGAAGAAACCTTGAGAGGTATTAAAGTAAGAGTTGATATGCATTTAAATAAATACAAAGTATAGTTCACTGCATTTAGTTAAATACAGTGTTAATCATTATGTTATATAATGTTATATATAATGCTTTGTACTAGCAAAACCTGCACATTATTTTCCAGATGACAATAGATAACTACAAAACAGATTCCATAAGCACTTTTAGGCCACTTGCCTTGAATATGTAATCCACTAAATATCATACCAAGTATTACTCTAATAATGCATTGGTGCTTAGTTAGCACTACCACAGACAATGTTAGAAAATATAGCACAAAGAAACTGCTTTGCAAAAACTGCCACTACATTTTATTTTCCATAGTGTCACATGGCTTATTTGGAATGTGGTTGTGTGACAAGTGCAAAGCTTAAGGTTCCAAGGACAATACAGACTGAGTGCTAGAATAAGCCCACATTACAAGAGCAAGATGATAAGGAAGACCTCACCTGCAATAAATTGCAATTGTGACATCCCCAAGAGACACTGAATGAATGAGAACAGAAGATATTAGGTATTGTGAAGATTTTTATTGTCAAGTGCCACTGAACTGGTCTAGGTAGCACATTCAGTTACTACAGGGACAGGATTTCTTAGTTGTGTTATATATTTATAATAATATTATATGTGCATAATTGTATAATATTATATGTCCAGTGTTGCTGTATGGACTGAGAAACTAGTTTGATAATGGCATTGAAAGCTTTTAAGCCACATGCTGAGATTCCAAGCAATGGATGGCAACGCTTGCCAGGTAGAACTATTTTGATCACCTCTAACAAACCACAGAGATTTTAACACATTGAGTTTTGAGCCAGTGTAATTATCAAAATTTGGGTTATTTGCTTGATAGTTTTGAACACATCTTCAAAGTCACCTAGAGGTTGTTTTCCATCACAGCATATTTCACAACACAATTTTATGCCTTTTTAGCTCTAAAAGAGATGGAGGGTTTAGCCTTGCCAGCTCATTTATATAAATTGTCACTGCTTACTGCCCAGCTAAACAGCTTTCAAATACACAAATACGCCAAAGACTTTTGTACAGTACTGTACATACATGTAAAATAGGAATCTGATTATACTAATGTGATATGTGCACCACACAGACAAACTAACTACAGTCAATATATTCATGTATTTAGCAGAAGATCTACACTGATGTGTGAAACCCCTGTTTTTATAGCGTCATACATTTCACTGCTTTACTCCTCCTCCCTGCGAAAAGATTACATTAGAGTCTTCATAACAGCCAAGCAGTTTTCAACAACTTTGAATAATCAATACAGATATTAATAATATTTATATTTTTGTGGTTTTTTGAAGGAACCACTTCAACTTCTGTGTTCAGACTGCAGCCAAATTTAAGTCCAAATGCATTGTTTTTTCTAAACAGATAGATCAAAAGTGCTAAACATTTTTATTTAGTTTAAATATACTTGGAAGCACTAGCAAGGCATAACCTGTGTATACACACATATATGCATATATATACTAAACCTAGTTATTTAATACTAAATATCATGTTAATGCATTATTTACTTAACGCCGACAATTTTATCGCGCATGAACGCAGTTTTTTTTATTACTATTGGATTGACCCAATTAAAGCAGTTAAAGCAGACACTGGACAGCGACTGAGCTCCGCAGTAGGGCTGAAACGATTATTCGAGTAACTCGAATAATTCGATTACAAAAAATGATCGGCTTCGTTTAATTTACATCACCAAAGTCCGTCTATTTAAAATGTCTCTGCTATCGTGTCCCTTCCACTTTGTAGACTATTGCACAGCTCCGCTATCATTGTTTTACACAGACTGTTGTAACTGACGTTAATTTTAAATATTTAAGACGGCGCATTTATTTTGCTCTCTATGGAAATGGCAGAAAAGGAAGATCCCAGCGTGCGTAAAAGGCAGAAAATGTCTGTGTGGGACCATTTTACACTAAGGCAGTGTAGCCGCCGCTAGCGTGTTTGTACTGTTTTTAAGTGCTAATTATAACTTACCAGTGAGTTAACTTAATGTTTTTAACTTATTAAACTATTTCTAGCGGTCTACAAGGTCATCAGCCCACAGATGAGAGACATTTCAGTGTGGAGTTTGGCGAGCGCCTTCCCTGCACAGAGTGTGGTGTGTTTAGCTCAGCCACTCTCTCCGTCACTAGCGTAAAGTTTACTTGTGTGAAGTGTACATTAGTTATGTATCCGGAGAGGTTTCAGAGGAGCGCATTCGAACTTTAACTGCGGATAGGAGAAACATTGCACAGAGAACACGGTACAGTAAGATGTCCTCTATGGGGTGCTGTTTGTAAGAACAGGTTAACAAATTTAGAGGTGTCATTTATTCATCATTTAGTGCAATTATCACACATTTGGAGCTAAATGTTTAAAAAAAATAAATAAATGTTGCGCTATAAATATAAATGTTGCACTTCTATAAATGGTGACTCTAAATGTGGGATTTTAATGTACCACTTTTAAAAACGGAGAGATATGCTTATTGGCCACGCCTCGTGTTACTTAGCAGGGAGATGGACTGCCTGCTGTGATATGCCCTCACCAACATGTAAGATTTGCCTTAAATGATCTTAAATATAAATATTAAATATGAAAAATATATCTCGCACTCTAAATGTGAAACTTCACAGTTAGATAGGGCTCGGTGAGACCTTTCCAACGACCCCTCAATCGCCATAATAGTCCCGGGAGAAAAGGAGTTATACCGTTCACCTTGGACAAAAGTAATGGGACACCCAGGTCAAGTGAACGATAGAACTCACCCATAAACAATATAATGGACACCCGGGCGAGGTGTCGCAATACATTCGGCAGTCTTGGCTTTTTCTTCGAGTCTGAAGTAACTCCAAACTGCCGAGATGTTGGCAAGTCTCACACACACAACAGAAACTCTTATCACAGGATGCATCTTCTCGCCTTATGCACGTCACAAATCACGTTATGCTTGCTGTAATTATTTTCCGTATTTTTTTTATGGTTCGGATTACACTTTTTATTCTTTCCCGATTTCCAAACCAGTAATTTAGGTCAGGATCGGACCGATACTGATACAGAATATCGAATCGGCACATCTCTAGAATTCATTATTGAATTTGCGTGTAACAATGTAATTAATTCATAAAGTCAAGTCACATCAAGTAGGTTTTTAATTGTCATTTCTACCATATATACACAGTACATAGAAAAAATTAAACAACAATCCTCCAGGACCATGGTGCAACACAAGAAAAGAACAGAACAGAACACAAGACCACAAGTGCAAACAGGACAAAGAGCTAGAAAATGGGATGCTAAAAGATATGGATGCCCAGCAGGAGGTTCTAGTGTGACTCCAGTGAAGGCGACGCATCTAACATGCCGGTAGCATGTGAAGACACAACAGATTAACTTTCTCCGCCAGCTTAAGACAGCCTAAAGGTAAGTAAATAATCTATACCTTCTATTATATAACAATTAATCATATCACATCTACTCTCACAACCTGGAGAACCAAGCAGAAGATCCGGACAGCCTGTTCAGCTTCGTAGACGAGTGGTTTGACAGAGTCACCATGGTTAAACCCACAAACCCGACTCACACCAACACACCGACGGCTAGCAAAATTACTCTGTCCTCCAAGAGGAGCCGGCATGAGGATTCACCCGGAGCAGTCTCTCCACCTCCTAAAGACTTTATCTCCATTCTGGATGAAAGGGGTGATTTTTTATAGTCTTCCTGCTAAAGCTTTACAGATTATTTTATTTTTCTCTCTGTATTTTCTGTACGCCTGTCTGTTTTGGCATAATTTTAAATCAAGTGAATGAATAAATATTTAAAAAGCTCCAATAACAAGAGGGGCATATACTGTAAGCCCCACTTGGCAAAGTAAAAGTGTCCAGCACATCAAGGCACCCAGCTTCACACTCTGCTTGTGAAGACGCCGGACACGACAGGTTAAAAAAAAGCTAAAAAAAGAACACAACAGGTGGAAATCATGCAATTAATTGAGATTAAAAAATTTTATCATTGCCTGGAATTACTGATAACTTATTGGATATTAGATTTGTATGTCTATGACTGTATGTGAGCTTCAAAGGTGATATTACATGTCACCTGTCTTCAGTAGGTTGGGAAGCCTAATTTTTTGGCTCTCATTATTGTGGAAACACTGTAATAATACAACAGTAAATAACCCTAGTTAACTTACATGTTTGGGTTTACTGAACTTCAAAAAAATAAGTAAACATGAAAACCAGATTATCGAATCGTTACGTTACTATTAGAGGTTTAATGAACATAAAATGTATGACCTGGCAGGCCCAAACGTATTGTGAGGGTCTGCTGGGAACGTCTAGCGGAGTCCCCAGTCAGAAGGAGTTTCAACTCACACCTCCGGCAGAACTTCAACCACATCTCGGGGGAGATGGGGGATATTGAGTCCGAATGGGCCATATTCCACACCTCCATTGTCGAGGCGGCTGACTGGAGCTGTGGCCGTAAGGTGGGTGGTGCCTGTCATGACGATAACCCGCCAAACTCGCTGGTGGACACCGGCGGTAAGGGATGCCGTCAAGCTAAAGGAGGAGTCCTGTCAGGCCTTTTTGGCCTGTGGGAGTCCGGAGGCAGCTAACAGGTACCAGAGGCAGCTAACAGGTACCAGAGGCAGCTAACAGGCCAAGCAGAACGCAGCTTTGGTGTTCGCTGAGACAAAAACTCGGGTGTGGCAGGAGTTCGGAGAGGCAATGGAGAATGACTTCTGGATTTACGTTCCTACTCTCACCTATGGTCACGAGCTATGGGTAGTGACCGAAAGAATGAGAATGAGAAAAAAGCGGCCAAAATGAGTTTCCTCTGTAGGGTGGCTGGGCTCTCCCTTAGAGATAGGGTGAGAATCTCAGTCATCCGGGAGGAGATCAGAGTAGAGCCGCTGCTCCTCCACATCGAGAGGAGCCAGATGAGGTCGTTCGGGCATCTGGTTAGGATGCCTCCTGGACGCCTTCCTGGGGAGGTATTCTGGGCATGTCCCACGGGGAGGAGACCTTGGGGAAGACCCAGGACACGCTGGACAGACTATGTCGCTTGGCTGGGCTGGGAATGCCTCGGGATCCCCCTGGAAGAGCTGGACGAAGTGGCCGGGGATAGGGAAGTCTGGGTTTCCTTGCTTAGGCTGTTGCCCCCGCGACCAGACTCCGGATACGCGGGAGATGATGGATGGATGGATGGATGGATGGGATGAGGTGGTGAACTGGGGCCCCAATAGTGATCAGTCAGGCTAGATAAATGTGCAGCACTTCCTCTTAGAGACAACAGTGAACAGAGTTAGTTCTGTATAAGTTTACAAGGTATAATTTATAACTGTAAAGATTACAAGATGAGTCTCCTGCATACTTCGCTATTGGAGCCCAGCTAGAAAGGGCAGAGCCAAGCGGTGTGATAGACATGAGAGCACCCTGAGAAACTGGTGCCCCCCCCCCACTCCACCGTGAACAAACCTGAGTGAACGTGAGGAGTGGTGAGACAACAGCGCCAGCATCCCAGTTTACTAGAATTCTCTGAGCCTTCATCTAGTGGGAAAAATTAATTACGGAAATCCTGACTCAACTAATAGGTTTTCAGCCTAGACTTGATTTGTAAGCATATTCAGGGCTTTATATGTCATTAGTAAAATTTCTTAATTAATGCAAAATTTGATCAGAAGCCAATTAAGTCTTGATAATATTGGTGTTAGGTAACTTTTTTCTAACTTGTGAGGCACAGCAGACGTATTACACCCTCTCCAAAGAAGACGCTTGGTGAAGCAGTGCCATGGTGCTATGAACCCAGACATCCAGCAGCAATTCATCATACAAACTGATGACTGACGCACCATATCAATGGATGGCGAGGGAAGCAAATAACAACAGTCAAATAACCAGAGGTGGACAGTAACAAAGTACATTTACTTGAGTACTGTATTTAAGAACTGTTTTTGAGTATCTGTACTTCACTTGAGTAGTCTTTTTAGGAAACTTATAACTTTCACTTCACTACAATTGAAAGACAAAACCGTACTTTTCACTTCACTACATTTCTGTCAAGGTTCTCGTTACTCGTTACCTTCAGTTCTGAAAGTGGGTGTTACTGTCTCACTTTTCTAAAACGTGATTGCTTTTTTAGCAGCCATTCAGTCATACAAAGTTATTATTGCTTGCAGATGGACTAATTTCAAAGCCAAGTAAAAATAAAATATGCCAAGTTATTTGAAAAAGAGAAAAATAATACAAAATCAGGGGTGGGTGTAATGCTTGTGTGGAATACATTTAGAAATCAGCGATTCTTATTATCCAGTTACAACACATTATCTTGAAAACACTGGAAATCCATAGCCACAGGTCTTAGGAAGTTATGTTTAAAATTCGTTCTCAAAATAATGAAAAATTAGCTTATAATAACGCTTTTTGTGCAAAGACCCCCCCCTTTATTTTCCAGCCGAGCGGCCATCTTGTTTTCTATTATCCATATTTTTATAATAGAAATATAAACAAATAAACGCTAGCGCACAGCCTTCTCTGTCATTCACTGTGATTCACTGTGTCCAGAGAGTCAAGCACGAGCCAACCCAATTGACCAGATCAACCGACTCCACCCACAAAGCCGGACAAAGGACATTTAAATCACAACAGCTTTTATCACATCTAGCCAGCTTATAGACACTTATAAAGCTAAGTGTCATAACTTCCAATCACCTACCTTTGGAGAAAAACAGCTTTGAATCCCAGAGCATCTGCCCCATTTTCCAATTAATTTTGTATTTGCTGGACAAATATCCCCATCAAATATCCTCAAAATATCCCAGTAAGGATTCATTGTGGTCTTCTGAGTGTTTTTTCCTAGGTATGAGCCAAAAAAATGGACTTATAAACCCAAATGCTCGCCGCAGATTCTGGTCCCAAATCAATTTTGGATTTTTTATAAAGATTCGGACAAAGCCACCCCCACAAATTACATATCGGCTGAAAGCTCTTTTGATTCGCTACACATCTGTGCATTCAAATGTATGGAGCTAGAATACTACTGGACGACGAAGGTTTTAGGCTGTAACTCGTAGAGATTCGGGAGTGGGCCCGTTCGATTCCTAACAAGCTCCTCTGCTTGAAAGTCTAAAACAAAAATTACAATTAAAAAATGTTTAATTAGGAGAGGTGGGGTGTGAGTTGTACAGCCACCTAGCGGCAGCTGCTAACAGGTGTTAACCTATCCAAAAACTATCCAATAGTGATGCGCGGGTCAACCCGTGACCCGTTTTAGGGCAGACATTTTTTAAATATTGTGGGTGCGGGCGGGCGGGTCAAAAAGTTACAAAACGCATTTCATTATCCTGACGGGTCGGGTTGGGGCGGGTGTTAAAAAAAGCCAACCCGCGCAACACTGCTATCCAAGCCTACATGGCCCTATGTGAAAAAGTACTTGCCCTTCCTTGTAAAATCATGAAGTAAGTTTGGGTAATCACATTGCACTTTGGTTAATCACAGGTCTGGATGTGGCTAGTGTAGCCACTGCCAGAACTGCTGAATCAAGAGAACACTTAAAAAGTAGACTAAAAGATCCCAGAAAAGGAAAGACATCATGCCACAGTCTAAAGAAGTTCAGGAACAGATGAGCAAAGTAATTGACATTTATTGGTCTGGAAAATATTACAAAGCCATGTCTAAAGCTTTGGGACTCCAGTGAACCACGGTGAGGGCCATTATTCAGAACTGAAGAAAACATGGAACAGTGGTGAACCTTCCTGGCAGTGGCTGGCCTACAAAAATTTTCCCAAGAGCTCAGTGAGGCCATCATTCCTGTGAATCGACTTTCATCAGAGTACAGCACTGATCCCACTGGTCCCTTGTCCAGCGTAAATGCTCCCTGGTCTATGCCTTTCTGTGACTCTTCCAGTCTCTCTGTATCTCTGTTGCAACCTGCTGATGACACTCTGTGACACTTTAAGCTTCAGTGTCCACTTCCGTTGCAATGGCGAGGTACTGTTGATCAGTTGTTAGTCTTGGTCGTCTTGGTCTTATGATGATGAGCAGCATGATGAGGAGGACTGTTTAAATACTAATTCTGATTGAACCAGGAAATGTATTGGTGGATTCATGGATCAAACACCTGTTGTGAATTTTGTCGTTAAGCTCCTTGTCAGAGAACAGCAAGTTGTGTAAAAAGTACTGAAATATTGAACAGTTAAACATGTGCATTCAAAGGTTTAATTCACCTGTAAAGTTTAAAGTGCATTTTAGGTTCATCCTGATATTTCATCCGAAAGCTGAATATCCCTAACTTCTTATATACAAGCTAAAGAATGTTTTTCTTATTTCAGAGGTCAGACTTGTTGGTGGCTCTCACTGCTCTGGAAGAGTGGAGGTGCTTCATGAAGAAACCTGGTCCACAGTGTGTGATGCTGACTTTGACCAGCAGGATGCAGAGGTTGTGTGTCGAGAGCTGGGCTGTGGT
>JBBPCY010032676.1:0-14046 GCA_037974405.1 Brachyalestes nurse | reverse complement strand
AACTAGACTGCATTTCCGCAGAGAAAATGCAGTGTGCTTGCTCAAATGCAGAACACAGCATTAGCGTTAGTATTAGCATCAGCGTTAGCATTAATTTTAGCATAGCATTAATATATGCTAGCACTAGCCTAGCATTAGCATAGCATTAGCTTAACATTAACATATAATTAGCCTAGCATTAACATACCATTAGCATAGCATTAGTATTAGCCTAGCATTAGCATAACATTAGCATAGCATTAGCATTACTATTAACATAATATTAGCATATCATTAGCATTAATGCTAGCATAGCATTAGCATTACTATTAACATATTAGCATAATATTAGCATATCATTAGCATTAACGCTAGCATAGCATTAACCTTAGCATAGCATTACTCTAGTGTTAACATTAGTATAGCATTAGCATAGCGTTAGCATTAATGTTAGCACGAGCATAGCATTAACATAGCATTACTGTGTGTCCCAATACTTTTGTCCACATAGTTCAGTTTAAACAGGCGAGTCTTTGGGGGCGTGGCCTGAGGTGTTGCATGAAGTTTCATAAGGCTTGGTCACTGTATGGAGCCTGAAAGTCGTCTTCTGAAACTGCATTAATTTCAATGGGGTTAAAAATGAATGGAAGAGAATGGGAAAAAAGGGATGAGCGAAAGAAAAGGAAAAGACGAATGCAGGTCATCACCAACTGCGTTTGTGTGTCAGGGGCGTTGGCCTGAGGGATCACATGAAGTTTGGTGGGTTGGGCGGACGAAGCGTGTCTGAGCCGGACGATCTGAAAGTTCACTGGAAAAACGTGAATAAAGAATGAACGACAAAACGTATCAAAAAGCTGTGAACAAGCCCGCTATTCGAGATCGGGCCCGACGTGTCAGAGTTGGAACGGTGTCTCTATCTCGAAAGCCCTGGGAGGAGTAGGGGCCAAAAAACGGGTGAACAGAATACAGTAATCCCTCGCTATTCACGTGGGTTATGTTCCAAGAGTACCCTCGTATAATAGAAAAACCGCGTTGTGTTTTGGTTAAAAAATGCCTAAAAATGCCCATTTTTATAGTGTAAACCCTAGATATGCCCCCAAATATGCTCCCGGAACACATTAATTTCATTTTAAACTCAGTTTAATGCATTACCCTTAAGGAAAATGTAAAGGTAAACTCACCACTTTTCATTTAATTTACAGTAATAAAAATGCAGGGCTTTAAACAGGAAACACTGAAATGATCCACGGGGGCGATTCTGGTCTGGAGCCCCACAGACACTTCAAATGGCAGCAGCAAGGAAAAAGAAATCATCAGAATCAGAAAACCTTACTGATCCAGGAGAAAAATGCTTAAAACCTTTAGCATTAGCATTTAGCATTAGCAGCTCACGTTAGCATTAGCAGCGTGTGGCAGCCAAAACAAAGGCTCATACACAAAATAACTCTACCTACATGTTTACACGTGGCACAGCTTACTAATACTAAATAACTGAGATAACTGTAGAAAATTGGGGAACAAATGTTTAAAACCAAGACCAGACAAGGAGCAGCCACACACACACGCACACACTCTCTCTGCGTCTGTGTCTCTGCTCCTTGTCTCAGAGAGTGTGCCTGCGTGTGTGTGTGTGTAACCTCCCGCCTCTAAGTTCAGAGGTATTTCACCATTTCAAGACACACTTTCTATATTTATATTATATGGAAATGTAGCTTCATTTATGTTCATATTTCTTACAAAATGGCAATAGATAGAACTGATGATCGAAACTTTCTGTTACTGAACCAAAAGGTTACATAGATCTTCTTACACAAGCACACTAATAAATCACACAATACATTACACAATCCCACTTCAAAACCTACCTTTTCAAATCCCAATTAGTAACATTAAGAATCTAGGTGTAAATATTTCACCTACATTTTAGTCCCTTAATAAAAAAAATAAGAGGATAATATAAACCGGTGAATAAAATTTAACATCATTAATTGGCAGAATTGCAAAAGTAAAAATGTTTATATTATCAAAAATTACCTACCTATTCACAATGTTACCAACCACTTGAGGGATAACTTACTGAACTCAATAATTAACAAGTTTTACTGGAAAAACAAAACACCCAGAATCAAACTAGTTACATTACAGAAACAAAACTTGAGGAGGATTGGAGCTACAATATACCTGTTAGGTCCGTGCCACCTCAGCTGCGCAGCCCCTCTCCTGAATATTAGGTGACACTTAACTGTGGACCCAAGGTATGTGAGTAGAGTGCATGGTAATTGGGAGCTTGGCAACCCAGGTGATCAGGAAGCACAAGGATTCAGCAGTGGGTTGCCAGGTTCCTAATTACAAGTCCACCTGTCTGCAATCAAGTCTGTAATTAAGCCAAAGTGTCTGCGTCATGTGATTGGTTAAATGAGTGAGTGTGTCTGTATTTTAGCCCCAGTCAGTCTTTGTGTGGACACCAAAAAGACTAGCCTGCTTTGGCTGGAGTGTGGGACAGAAACTCAAGGGTTTGGGACCGTGTGAAAGCTCAGGATTGAGAAGTACTCACTGGAGAAGTCTTCTAGAGCCGCTACTTCAGTGAGTGAGTCAATCTACTCAAAGCTTCATTAACAAGCTATGTTTTGCAGACTGAGGCTGCTGGAACTCAGGGGAAAAGACTAAAGAAACATTATTGAGAAGGAAACCATACCTACAGTGGGGGTCCCGCCAAGCAATGTGTTCCTGGATGAGGCTGCAGGCTGACAGCTGGTTTCAGTGAGAGAAACGCAAGGGTAGTGCGTCCTGTTTTGCTTGCTTTGAAAAACATTAAAAGAAACTGAATTTAAAGACTTTGTGAACCTGTCTGTGCGTCCTTTCCCCACACCCGGCGTGACAATACTGAATAACCAGTGGTTAGAAACAGAATAGTCTGAATGTGAAGACATTGTACTTGCAGACCTACCATTTCTTTGCACTGCTATAAAACACTACACTTAATCTCAAAATTATTCATGCAAAAATAAAAAACACTTTTCTTTAATGCATAGAAACTAAAGGGTATTACACATCTTGAGCACTTTTCCTTAACAATAGCTTTATCACCTTTCCACATCTTACTCATATGTATGATATTGGAGATGAGCAGTTTCTTCATTACCTACAAATCAAAGCGGCCCTGAAATCTAAGATCTGTCTTACAACAATCTAAAACGATCCCAATCAACAGAAGAAATACTGAAAATAACAAATCAGAAAAAATTCTCTCAATTATATAAACTAATATCTACAGCAAATCCAATGATTTTTATTCCAATCGAAGCATGGGAAAAAGATTTGTCATTTACTCCTGATAATGACTCCAAACCTGTAGGAACACCTTCACAAAAAAAAGAAATACAGATCAAGGTGTGTGTGGTTCCTCCATCTGTCAGTCCTACTGCACGTCCAGTAGGTTCTCAGAATAGACTGTGAGATCTGAAAAGAACCGGTTTGGTTCTGTGTCTGAGATGTGGAAGGTGTCTCTG
The DNA here is from genome assembly GCA_037974405.1 of Brachyalestes nurse. Classification (NCBI taxonomy): domain Eukaryota; kingdom Metazoa; phylum Chordata; class Actinopteri; order Characiformes; family Alestidae; genus Brachyalestes; species Brachyalestes nurse. The sequence continues at coordinate 10,558 of JBBPCY010032676.1, read as the reverse complement.
AAGACTCTCCAGGGTTCTGATCCTCTCTGCAAAACCCAGACCTGCTGAAACAGAACACTGTCTGTGCAGTCGAGACATGATCAGTTTCCCCCAGGATCAATAAAGTTTCTGATTCTGATTATGAAAAAGTCAAGACTTCAACTAAGATTTGTTTAACTTCATACACTGTTTAAACTGTCCTGTTAGGACAGAGACTCTTTCACACCCAGGTTTTCTTCTCCCTTATTCAGTTTCACTTTCTCAATCTTACCTTCTCACACACCTTCAATCAGAAAGGTAACTTCTAACTTCTATAGATCTTTAGAGAATATACAGATTATACTACAGTTACTCCACAGGTTGATGAGGAGGTGGAACAGAGTCACAAGCAGTGCTGGACTGGCCATCGGGCATACCTGGCATTTGCCCGGTGGGCCGATGGTAAATGTGGGATGGTCAGGTAAATTTGGGCTGGCACTGAATCCTGTCAGCATATAAATAATACATTTTATAGTTCAATATATATTGAACTATTAGTTCTCAGTTGAAACAGAGGGAACTGAGAACTAATAGTTCAATCAGAGTCTACTGAGAACTAATAGTTCAAACAGAGGATACTGAGACCTAATAGTTAAATCATAGGACACTGAGAACCAATAGGGTCCCCAAAGAGAGCATCACAGTCCGGGAATAGTCCCAGACTTGGGCTTAGTCCAGATCTGTCCTGTGGCACTGAATCCCGTCCTGTTCCGTATGGTCCTCCCTGGTGGTCCCGCCCCTACAAGAACTGACACACAGAACCAGAACTCCGTCTGGACCCCCACCCTATGCCACCGGGCTCAGGGTCTGCTCTCAGCAGAGTAACTGAGAAACCGGGACAGAACAGAACAGAACGGTAGTAGTGTGTTCTGCTGATGAAAAATAAATGATATTCTTCACCTGTTATTATGAAAACTTGTTATTGCCATTTCAAACCAAACTGCAGTTTTAGTTCACTAAAGACTTTTACCATCATGTGAGAGCTAAAAGGGGTTTATTATTTCAGCTAATATGTCTGAGACATATTAACATCTGTGTTAACATCATGGTGCTACGCTGCTCCATTGTCTACAGCCGGGACCAGCTGCTGGGCCTCCGACAGCCGTGTCGGCATTCAGCATGACATCCCCATGGAGATCAAGAAGAACTACCGTGGCTGCAGAGCCTGGAAAGCACAACAACTAAAGAATAGATTTCATCCTCCTCTCCCGTCAGTAGTGACTGGTAACATCAGATCGCTGGTGAATAAGATAGACGAGCTTACAACGCTAACAAGGTCAGAGAAAGTTTTCTGAGAATGCAGTGTCACGTGTTTCACGGAGACATGGCTGCATAAAAACATCCCGGATCCGGTGGTGGATCTAAACGGATTTACGTGTGTAAGAGTGGACAGGGACCTTGGCAGTACCGAGAAAAATGGGGAGGAGGACTCGCTCTTTATGTAAACAACTGCTGATGTTCCCTCAGTCACGTTAAGGTGAGGATGGTTGTGTGTAACAAACACATTGAACTGTTAGCAGTCGGTCTTCGACCTTATTATTTACCACAAAAGTTTTCATTGTTTACATCGCCCCTGACACTAACGCAGTGCAAGCGTATGATGTCATCAGCTCTGCGACTGTGGACCTGCTGAATTGAAGCCCGTCCACGTTTGTGTAACGGGCGATTTCAACCACACAAATTTCTCCACAGGGGAGACAGAGGAGACTCTGCAGGGATGCTTTGAGGCAACGGACAGGGATGATCTCTGTAATTCTCATGGGAACAATATAGACAATCTCACGAGCTGCGTAACAGATTATATCAACTTATGTGTGGACACTGTGGTTCCGAAAAAAAACATTCATTGCTTCCCCAACAATAAACCCTGGGTAACCAAAGACATCAAAGCTACACTGAACAAGAAAAAGAGAGCTTTCAGAAACGGTGACAAAGAATAGTTGAGACTGGTGCAGAAGGAGCTTAATGTCAAGCTTGCAGAGGGAAAATAGTCCTACAGAAGGGAACTGGAAAGTAAACTTCAAGAAAACAACACCAGGGAGGTGTGGAAAGGACTGCGGGCCATTACTGGCCTGAGACAAAAGAGAGGTGTTGAGATGGATGGGGACTGTGCTGTGCTGCCCAGCTGTTTGGAGCTCTAGATCAGATCTTTAACATGAGTCTGAAACTGCAGAGGGTCCCATCAATCTGGAAGACATCCTACCTGGTTCCTGTCTCCAAAAAGATCAACCCGTTGACCCCCAGTGACTACAGGCCAGTGGCTCTGACTTCACGTCATGAAGACTCTTCCTGAAACACCTGCGTCTACTGGTGGAGCATTGGCTGGACCCCCTACAGTTTGCTTATCGACCCCGTATTGGAGTGGAGGACGCCATCATCTACCTGCTGGACCAGGCTTATTGTCATTTGGACATTGCTCGGATAACATCCCGCCACAGGGGACTGTCCTATCACCCTTCCTCTTCACTCTCTACTTGTCTGACTTTAGCTACAAGTCCCAGTCATGTCACCTGCAGAAATTCTCTGATGACTCTGATGCCATTGTGGGCTGTATCAGGGATGGACAGAAGGAGGAATACAGGAGTGTGGTGGACAGTTTTGTTGAGTGGTCTGAGCTAAACCATTTACAGCTTAACCTCACAAAGACAAAGGAACTGATTGTGGACTTTAGGAAGCAGGCTCCTCCTCCCACCCCTGTCACCATCAGAGGGCCTGACATGGAGGTAGTTGAGGACTACCGGTACCTGGGGGTACACATTGACTGTAAACTGGACTGGTCCAAGAAAGGGCTGTCTTCAAGAAAGGGCAGAGCTGGCTTTTTCTACTGAGGCGGCTCATGTCTTTCAATGTATGTAGGAAAATGCTGACCATGTTCTATCACTCTGTGGTACAGAGTGTTGTGTTTTTTGCAGCTGTGTGCTGGGGCAGTGGAGTGAAGACAGCTGATGCCAACAGGCTGGAGAACCTGGAGAGGAGAATGCTAAAAAAGCTTCTCAGTATCATGGACAACCCCTCTCACCCCATGCACGCCTCCATGATGGGCCATTGGAGCACACGCAGCAAAAGACTCTAAATGCAGAACCGACTGCCATAGAAAATTCTTCCTACCTGTGGCAATAAGACTGTACAACTCTTCCTCGCTCTGTAGGTGATTTTCTCAGGACTCACTCAGATCGTGCAATATTACTCATCTGTATGTTATTGAATGTTTGTTTCATCCCCCATCACATGCTGCTACTCTCTTTTTATTTATTGCACAAACACTATGTCACTTTTCAAAATCACTTGCACTAATAGTTATGTTACTCTATCTGATATAGTTATATGTATATTGTTACTTTGTTAGAGTTATCTTGATATTTTATTTGCACTATTCTACTGTTCTTATTGTATAGCTTTATTCATCTTGTTCCTCCTGCTGCATTGAGCATGTTTGTGACAAAAGAATTTCCCTTGAGATAAATAAGTTTCTTTCTTATCTTATTTTAATGTTGTTGAATGTCAACTTAGAGACAGTTTTTCTCTTAAATTTATTTTGAAAACTCAAATCCAGTAGTGGAATCAATACACCACAGCAGGCTATTAACCGAGGCTTGTGCACACCCTCTGTGGACGTGTGAAACGCGACAGGTAACATTTGTGCAGAACAGTCCCCCCACACTAAAATTTCAGGCACCACTACATGCTGTTTGTATAAAATAATACCATAATGTTCTTGCGTTATTATTCAGACATCTTGCTGCATTGGTTTTCTGCACCACTACACAGGGGATATAAGTGTTGTTGCGTTAAGCACGCCTTCATGGGGTAAAAATGCAACATGACTGATTAAAATCAACTAAATTGATGTTGAAAAATAAGAATGTATGCATAATTCTGGCGGCAAGGTAATACCAGAATGTATTTAACCTACATTTTACTTCTCACAAATTGGGGGTCTAATGCTATTGAAGATCGGACTTAGAGTGCTATTTTTACCAGGCAAAGACAACTAAACATTTAATTGATTTGTACCAATAAGAGATCTGTGTGTGTGTGTGTGTGTGTGTGTGTGTATGTTTCAGAATCAGAGCTTAGCACAAAAAACAAATAGTATTGAAAATATATGTGTCAACTTCCTGCCGAATGTCCTGGCTGTAAGTTAGGTATAAATCTTAGGGCATTCCTCATAGCCAGTCAGACATACCTGTATGTCTAGATTATTGGAATTTCTAGACATTCATGGACTATTGTCCACATTATTGATGTCCTTGATGAGAACAAAATCGGCTATGACAGAGTGCATTTGTTAAAGATAATGAGTTTCATCTTACCATGAAAATGAGAGAAGCCTAACCTTTGAGGTCGAATTCTTAAAAGGAAAAGTAGTTTTTAACTAAAACAATGATGCATGTTTTGTTTATTAGCACTTTAGAAACAAAACATTTGTATCCCATTCTTATTTTACTTTTTTTAACACAAAAGTCTTTAGGAGCAAGGTTTTCATTGTGGCCCATCATCCCTAATCATCCATCAGGATGGGGTTAGTTTAGAGAATACACATTCAGAAAGCTGTCAATGGAATTTATTTTTAAATTTACTATTAAAAGTTTATTATTTATTATTAAAAATAAACTGAATCACCACTGAATCATTTGTTTGTAGTTTGCATTTTGGAGTCACTATGTCTGTAGATTACTTCTGTATAATTAATCTATTTGTCATGCATGCTATAGAAAAGTGTGCTGTTGTCACAGCACAAATTTCTTGAAAGGAAAACTATTTTTTTTTTCATTAAAACTATATCATATGCATGTTTTGTTTATTAGAACTTTAGAAAACAAATTGGAATCTAATGTTGTTGAACTTAGAGACAGTTTTTTGGTTTTTTTTTTCTCTTAATACCCCACATTAGAAAACCACTGATATCTAAACCGTCACACACCTAAACCGTCTAAGAGTAGGTGTAGCCATAAACCTGTCTGTCGTAAATATTCTTACTAGGGGGACCTCCAGCTCAGCAAACTCACATTTGATTCACAGTTTGACAAAGCACATCTTCCTTTGGGGCTGTCTCTGTATTTGGCTGAAGTCAGGTTGTCACGAGCTTCACATAAATATAGAGCAGTATCTATATATAAGGTATCTGTAATACACTAGCTTTGGATTGAAAGAAACACAATAGGGACTGGACACTGCCAGAGTTTTGTTTTGTTTTGTTTATTTTGTTTTTGGTCTCTGTGCATGTGTGCGCCCTTCTCCAACTGGGTGCTGGGTTTTGCTGTGTTTCTAAGATCTTGTGGTGTTTTATTCTAACTTGTGGTGTAACTTTAAGACTTGCTGTGTGCTCACGGGGTAGCCAGGGGAAGGGGGCCGCCTACTGTTATAGTGTGTGCTAACAGCTGTGGGAGACTGGAATAAAATTTATAAAGAACATACTACCTGTGTGAGAGTCTTTTTAATTTGCTTGTGACCCAGATATCCTAAAGGGTGTAAATCAAACTTACCTTGTTCCCAGAAAACAAAATAAACCATGGTTGGGTCTTTTCACCCTAGGCCACCACACCGTTTAATTTGGCGTCATCGGCAGGATCACTCGGTACACAGCAATGCAACAGGCTCAAGTAGGCAGTAATGGCCCAGGGTATTTCCCCTGGTTCTTGGGTGGGTCTTGGATGCCTAAGTTTGACAGGACTGAAAAAATTTAAAGAATGGTGATGGTTGGTCGAAGTTGGCATCCGAGCCCAGAATCTAACTGAGATACAGCAAGTTGACTTTGTTCTGAGCGCCTTAGAAGGGGAAGCAAGGTGAGAAGTAGAATTACAGGTGGTTACCCAAAAAAATGCTAGATTTCCTGGCTGTGGTCTATGGGGGGTCGTTCATCCTCCATCTCCATGAGTGTCATTTTAAGTGGCGGCAAAAAGAACCAGACCGGGAGGGAGATGATGATGTGAAGTCAGCTGGTGGCCGGCCTTCTGGGTGGCCCTGAAAAGAAGGTGCTGCAGCGGCTAATTAGGCAAGTCGACTCACATTCAAAGAGGCCTGCAAAGAGCTGAAAGAGCTGGAACAGGAAGATGGTGAGGGTGATGAGTGTGAGAGTTCTGGAGTACAGCTCACTTTTGTGCCCCCATCTATAGCCGCACCAGGGCTAGTGGTCGGGCCTTCCTTGGATTTAGAGAGAATACAACAGACCCTAAGGGAGGAGATGCACCGAGAGCTGAGGGAGCAGATGCGGGAGCTGCGAGAGTCTATGCTGGCTGAGTTAAGGTGGGGCCCAAGAGCTGGAACCGGGGGCCCAATCTGCATCCACTCCCCCAAAGGGTGGGGGGCCCTTGGTGGGATGACCAAGGGTGACTCATCTGCCTGCAGTGTGGTGAGGCTGGCCACATGATGTGGGCTTGTCCCAAATGGATGACTAAGCCAGCAAATACTAGAGGGGTGAAGCCAGAAGTGCGAAGTGAGCCGGTTTCAGCAGCCCTGAGGGAGGCTCTGGTAGGGGAGAGTCCCGTTTTCGAGGTGTTGGCCACTGGGAAGCTGGTCCCATGCATCTTAGACACCGGTTCTCAGGTAACACTTTTTAGGAAAAGCTTGTACATGCTTTGTATTGGAAGAATACAGGTCCAGGATGCTGGTGGGATCAGCTGGCTGGCCCTAAAGGCAGTAAATGGGCTGTCCCTACCGTATGTGGGCTATGTGGTGCTGGATTTCATGGTCACCGGGGTAGAGATCCCCCGGAGAGGGGTGGTGATTGTGGAAGACCGGCACCTCCTCGCCCCATACGGGTTGTTGGGCATGAATGAGATCAGGCATTGCTGGGAGGTGCTGAATGCTCAGGGGGGTTCACAGGTGTCTTTGTTCCATGTTGCTCTCCCTAAGAATGACCGGCAGGCGTGGGACCAGTCCTTTTCGGTGTGTTGGCGCCTCGAGACCGTGGTGGAGCCAGAAGGACGTGAGCAGGCAGCCCACCTGAGGACCGAGCGACCCAGAATATTGCATTCCTCCACCGAGGAAGTGGTGTGGGCTGAGGTGCCCCGGGGCCGGCTGAGAGATGGAGAACAAGTATTGGTAGAAGATTATCGGGGGCCAAAAAAATGGTGTGTAGACCATGCGCATGGAGGAAAGGTACCGCTCTGGGTGTGTAACCTCCACCCCTATCCGGTGGAGCTTCCCCCTCGTTGCCCTCTGGCCCGTATAGAAAGAATTAAACCAAGTAGTGTGCAACCGTGCCAGGAAATGGTGATCAAAACTACAGTGCATTCAAGCTGGAATTGCTGGCCTTGAAATGGGCTGTGATGGAAAAATGTAAAGATTATTTGTGGGGGGCTACATTTTATGTATTTACTGATCATCAGCCTCTTTTACATTTAAGGTCTGCCAAGCTGCTAGCTGTGGAGCAGCGTTGGGCCGGGCAGCTGGCCTCTTTTGAGCGGCAGGACCCTGACATGGCCCACGAGAGTGGGTGCAGGCGGGGGGACAGCCCACCCTGGTGGAGAGACAAGCCCTGTCGGGGACTGGCTGGTGCTTGATGGAAGGCTGGGAAGATCTTTGAGTAATCCAATGGGTACTACAACACTGCTCGAGGAGAGCGGGAGAAAAGCGGTGAAGAGTGGTGGTCCCAGGTTGTGAACGACGGCAAGTATGGAAGGAATATCATGAGGCACTGGGGCACGCCCGAGGAAGGAGGATAGTGGCGGCCTTGCAGGAAAGAGTCTACTGGCTTGGTCTGCGGAGGGATGTGGTATGGTGGCAGGCCGAGTGTGGACAGTGTCTTATCAGCAGCAGCAGCAGAGGTGAGTCCCCACCTTTGGGGGTGATTACCACTAGTTACCCATGGGAAGTGCTGGCCGTGGGCTACCTGTCCTTGGGGCGGCCAGGTGATCCATACCCATATCTGCTTTTGTATCTTTTTCTGTTTGTTAGTATGTGTCTGGTTTGTGTTTAGTTTTTGTTCTGGCAGTGTCCTGGGCAGAAATTGGGGCCAGGGTGGCTCCGCCTCTGATCAATTGGTCAGCTCAGTGGTGATGAGCTGAAGGAGGTGGAGCTAGGGGCCTTTAAAAATAGCTGCCTCCAATAAGACAGCATGCTCGCTCTGTGGGTAAGAAACAGGCATGCGGACTGCTCGGTATGGACTAAAAGAACTCTAGACTGATTTCAGGTTGCAGCCATGCTGGACTGACTTGGCGACGGGTCCCGTGAGAGCGGAGGTGAAGCACTTACCTTCGAGTCCAGGGGAACACGAGGCCGAGTGCAGCAGCTAGCGCTAGAGGCTAGGGCTTTTGTCTGTTTTCCACACTTGTCTTGCGTAGGGGCTGTGAGGAGTGGTGCACGAGGGCACCCCGGGAGCCAGCAGCGCAGACGGAGAGACGGAGCCGGCAGTGAGAGGAAGACAGACCTCAGACCCTTTCTGCGTTCTCAACCCAGCTAAAGGAAAGTGGCTTGGGCTAGCTGGGTGTGTGGGTCTCTCACTTATGTTGGCAGGCATGGCGGAGGACATGAGGATTCAGGAGACGAGCGGACGAGTGGACCCACGAACAGAGCAGGACGCTGGGCCAAGTAGCACGCTGAAGCCAGGCTGATCGTGGACGTGAGTATTTCCCCCCCAGAAGGAGAAAAATGGAAGAACACGAACATTGGACTGAAAGAAACACAATAGGGGACTGGACACTGCCAGAGTTTTATTTTGTTTTGTTTATTTTATTTTTGGTTTGGGCTTCACGGTGGACCGTGGAGGCCCATAAGTCGTAAGTTTGATTTATTTATGTGTCTTTGTCTTATGTGTGCCAGTACGGCAGTCTGCGTCTGTGCGTGTGTGTGCCCTTCTCCAACACCCCTTTATTTTGATCCCCGTATGCGTGTGTGTGTGCTGTGGAGGTCAAATACGAGGGTGCTGTGTTTTGCTGTGTTTCTAAGATCTTGTGGTGTTTTCTTCCAACTTGTGGTGTAACTTTAAGACTTGCTGTGTGCTCACAGGGTAGCCAGGGGAAGGGGGTTGTATCAGGGGGCCGCCAACTGTTAGTGTGTGCACACTTTACAGCTGTGGGAGACTGGAATAAAATTTATAAAGAACATACTACCTGTGTGAGAGTCTGTTGCATTTGCTCGTGTGACCTAGAGATCCTAAAGGGTGTAAATCAAACTTACCTCGTTCCCAGAAAACAAAATAAACACCGGTTGGGGTTTTTTCATCCCAGGCCACCACAAAAGCATATAGGCATTAAGTAGCATAACTGCATGTCCAAATTACACACTAGTGTCAAAGCACAGTGAATTTTTAAATAATCTCAAATAGGTTTACACATGTGATTTTAGACATAGTATGATGACAGTGGAAAAGAACAGTTTGATATAATTTTGATACAGTTCAACAGGCTAAAAGTGTGTGTAAGTGTGTGTATCATTTTGCTTGTAATTAAGTCATTTATTACAGGGTCGTTTCCTTTTTTAACTGAAGGGCAATTTATAAATGAAAAAATCAATGTACGTGCAGGGTTTCTTATGTTGATTAATATATAATTATATAATATTTGCCTACTGGGATGTTGCCACTTGTTAGAACATCATAACATCCTTTGAAAATAGTTACTAATAATTACACAGTACATATAAATAGAATGTCTAATTATATATTATATCTACATATGAAATAAAAATAGAAGTATCATTTTTGTTTCCCTGGCATAATTTGATATTCTGCTAGGTTGAGATCAGAGCTTTGAAAATCATTGAAAAATCATGATATTGCATTACAAAAATTTGATGCATCACACGTGACAATGCATAGAGGAAAATAAGTTTTCTATTAATTCTATTAAATATTTGTTGTAGTCAACAGTATAACACATTCATGCTAGACAACCACCCCACCATTTTTCTTCATTTAAATTTTCTTCAATTAAATTGGTTCCTTTCAAGATTTCTTGCTTGATTTTTTTTTCTTTTCCCATGTTGCTTCACGGGGAGCTGAGGCTTGGAGTTCTGTCAAGGGTGAATTGAGACAACACCATATTATTGATTTGAGTTCTGAAGGTTGTGACTTCTTTTGGCATTAATCAGATTTAGAATGAAATCAAGACAACCTGGTGAAAATAACAAATTACTGAAATTGAAAAGTCCCTTTGTTCAGAACAAAGAAGGTGAGTTGTTCTGTCTTCGTCCAGACAAAAAGGTTTGTGACCTGCGTTTTGATCACCTTTAGGACAGATTCTGAGACCCCCCTCCCCCAGCAGAAACAGACTCTGCTCCATCTCCCATGGGATGCTTATATTGTGTATCTCTAGTAGGGTTGCCACCTGTTGGCTGACCTGGGTACCAAGAGCAGACTAATCAGACAGGTCCGACCACATTTCCTCTTCAGAGCTTCAAAGCATCGCACTACTTGAAGTAAGGTTTCAGTTTTGCTGAGGCAGCCACGATGGCAACTCTGAGTGCGACTCTCTGCTTCACTGCTGTCGTGCTCAGCCTGTTCAGCACCATTCTATCAACAGGTGAGAACTTCATCAGCATGTTTTGCTTCATAGTTAGATACATCTCAGACATCTAAAGTGCTGCAGTCATTTGATTT
>JBBPCY010032636.1:0-14048 GCA_037974405.1 Brachyalestes nurse | reverse complement strand
GAATCAAACATTTAAAAAATACATATAAATAAATGAATAAATTTATATGTATACATTATATATATTAAATGATATATAGAAATGATGCATAGTACATCAATAAGTGTTAAAGTGTTAAAAGAGCTAGTAAATTTTTAAAGAGGTGTTAAAGTAGAATGATGCAATGCAGAAGACACAAGCTGGTAGCTGATTCAGTAGGTGATGTGTGGGAAACACATTCAGGTGTATATGTGTGTTTCTGGTATGGAACAGGGAAAGACACTAATGAAAATGAGCAAAATAAATGTTTAATAAAGAATGAAAACTGCCCACCAAAGGATTCCTGTCTGTGCTTTCCTTTACAGGCGAATACATTTCGGTACCTCATTCTCATTCTTGTTCTATAACATCAGAACAAGCACAACTGATCCAAGAAATTGGATAAATTAACGTGGGAATGGTGCAGCTATTTCAGTGCAAAGTACATAAAGACCTGTCAAAAACAGTTAAAATTAAATGCTTTTAGCTTTGTTTACTTTATTTAATTTTGAAGCAAATAAATGAGGTCTGCGGATAAAAAGGACGTATTATGTGCCCAAGGCCGTGTCTGCAGTTTACACTGATCGAGGTGACTTGGAGTCAATGGGTTTTCGAAATCAGCAAGGTTAAAATGTGTGTGAGTGTGTAGAGGTCTGCGTTTGGAAAGATGGCTTGGATTCTAAGTTGTAAACATTTTCCCCCTGCAATTTTCTATTCTTTTTCTCTGAGCACTGTTTCGTTTTCTACCAGGAAAAAAATGCCACATACATCCTTTTGTATGGAATGTCAGCAGCATACCAGACAATTTTTTAATTTATAACCCTTAAATTACACAATTTAAGATGAGAAATGTCTAATATAAATATATATAAAAACAGTTGTCATTATGTGCACAATTACAATTAAAGGCCAGTAACCCTGTCTTTGTCTTTTAGAGGGATATGACAGTACAGTGTATGGCAGCATATTGTACCATTTTACATTATGACTTGCATGCATATTTGTGACTAGAGTGTACTTTTATACCACTGAGTCAATATATCTGGGCAAAAGGTCACAGCAATCTTTCTCAGATCCCATCCTGTCCTAACAGCAGGTGATGCAAATCACTGACGATAAATTTAAAATGCTCTTAACTTTAATCAGCCAAGCCACCTGCACCAGCATTTCAGCCTGCATGCTTTTAATGGAGGCCCTGGTTTTATTTATTAAGTAAAGTGGCTGCTTATAGTCACAGGTGAATGCACTATTGCACAGAGTGTGAAATTCCTTCTCTGCTTTTAGCCCATTCAGTGGGTTGCCACCAACGGGGGCACCCGGGAAGCAGTGTGTGGGGCTGATACCTCATTCAAAGGTACTTCAATGGAGCCACTGCCAGTCCTGGGACTCAAACCCACAACCTTTGGATGCCAGGCCACCAGCTGCACACTGCCCCAAAATTACTTTGCCTCACATTGATGTTCCTGCATGCATTTAACCAAAACATGGTTATTATTATTATTATTATTATTATTATTATTATATTGTTGTTGTTGTTATTATTATTTAGATTTTCTGACCTCAATATTGCAGATAGCTCCATATCATAAACTGATCATTTTTATTTATTTTAAATTCATTATTGCAGATACCAAAATCACATTAAAATGAACAAAAGTCATATTGTGTATCTGTATTAGTTACATTTCTAAATTACATGATGAAAGGCAACTACAAGAGAAAACACTTTGAATGCAGTGCTTGTGTACAGTTTGTGTGTGTGTGTGTGTGTGAGTGTGAGTGTGAACTGACAGAGTGGTCACTCTAAAAGGGCAGCTCAGCTTGTGTCATCACATGCTCAAGAAAGTGTGTAATTGAACTGAGCTGCGGAGGCCATGGGGAAGTGACTGGGATCAGTGTGGCGCCTGCTGAAGAGCTGTTTAGGGCTCGGGGGTCTGATTCCCCTAGAGTCTAAATTCTGACTGTGTCATAACACAGAGCAAACCAACACCTGACTTCAAATACTTCAAGCCTATCATATTTTCCAATCCTGAGGCAATTTCTTGTGCACACAGTCACATCCATCGACCTTGTATTTCCACTCCATGTGTCAGTTTATGAAGCCCACTTACCTCATACAATATATAACCCAGCACAAATAATCAGTGGTACATGCATACACAGCTGGTTTAATTTCCATAGTAAAAAAAAACACAAGTTAGCTGAAGGTCGCCATAGCAAATATCAGCTTGGAGGGATATAAAGCCCAGAGGATTGGGCTTTGGAGTATAGAACATTTTCTGGAGTAATACATCTAATACTAAAAGAGTTGGAGTGGCCCCTTGGTGGTGTGAAGCCATGGTGCGAGTATTTTTTGTAACACAAACATTGTTTCCTCATAAAACCAATGTTTGGGTGTCTCTAAACACTGCTTTTATAGCAGCTACGCAATCACACCTCACATTCTGTCATGGAAATGCATTTAGCTTTTTAATTGTTGACCAGCTGGAGAAGGTGGGGGTCACTTTATTATGTTTTATTCATTTTATTGTGTTATTGTGTGTTTTTCTGTCTTTTAATAACCGGAAAGTTGGTTGCACTTCATCCTCTCATCAAAACACTGACACAGGCTTTGAGATAAATGGGAGACGGGGGACCTACACAGCTGGGCTTCCAGAGTCTTTGCCAGCCAGGGTGGATAAATTCTGATGACATTAAGCTACAGTCTTTATTCAACACAGAGATTTTGTGACTCTGTGTTAGTGCTCTTTAGTTCGCAGACAATGAGGAAATCACAAAGCCCCCTCGCAGTACAGATCAAAGGAAGCTCTGCACTGGACAAGCAGATTACGCTTGTGTCCTTAAATCCTCTGATTAAGGCCCCTGGTGTCCTCTTATCACATTCAGATTATCTTAATTATACTAATCGTGGCTAATCACACAGCAGTAAACACATTAATAATTCCCCTTGAGTATTGCCTAAATATTTACACTGTTTTTTTTTTTTTTGCTTGATGCAAAACAACAGCATTAGCATAAATAGAAAAATCTAAGTGAGATGTCCATATTTGTCATTAAAAAAAAAACAATACACACTTGAAACTGATGAATACATAATGTAAAAGAAACCATAATGAATCGTTGCTAATCTATATATAAACACAGAATAGTCATAACAGTAAAACCTAACCTAACCTAACAGTAAAGCTAGACATTTTGCAGCCTCTCTCGTGCCTCCATAACCGCTCTGACTAATCGATTCAATCGATTCATGGACTCCACAAGTCCACTGAAGCTGTGCTGTGGTATCTGACACCATAACATTAGCAGCAGATCCTGAGTCCTGTAAATTGTAAAATGGGGCTTCTAGCTTGAGTAGTTTGTCCAGCACATCCCCCAAATGCTCAGTAACCAAGAACTGGGAAATTTGAAGTCAACACTGCACAATTTGTCATGTTCATTAAAACATTTCTGAACATTTTTGCAGTGTGGCAAGGTGCATTACTGTGTGTCCAATTCAGTTCAGTTCAAATTTATTCATATAGCGCTTTCCACAACCAATGTTGTCACAATGCAGCTTTACAGAATCCAGGTCCGCGCCCCTAGTGAGCAAGTCAAGGGTGACAGAGGCGAGTAAACCCCCTAAGCTAGAGGAAGAAACCTCAGCAGGAGTGTACGTATTGCAGAGAGTTTGCACTGTAAAATTGCACCATGCCCACTTACTGTCCACTTTATAAGACACATCTAATCTACTGGACCACCTTTGCCGAAGTTATTGATGATAATTCAGTGGTCAGATTCTGGCCACAGGACACTGCTGGCTATATAGTTTTGGTTGATGGTCTATTCTCGGCCCAGCTGTGACAATGAGGTTTTTAACTCAATTTGTAACTCATTTCAACTGGATCTTACTGTAGGTGAAATAAGCAATAAGTAATATTACATATTGGTATAATAGGCCAACGTCTAGTCAGCTTGTTACCGTGCAGTACCGTGCACAAAATGTTGTATAACATCCGAGGTATTAAATCACCCCCTATGGGGAGGGCATGGGAATTTATGAGTTTATGTTACCTTCTCCTGTGTACAGGGAGATATTCCAAAAGGCTGTTAGCGTGAGTCAAGACTTTGTTTTGGAATTGAAGAAAAGAAAGCAGGCTGTTCAAGTTATCGAATAAAACCTACACTACCTCTGCTTTCCTCTGCCATCAGAATGTAACTCCATTTGTGTTCCCTTTTAACCCAATTTGTTAAGACTTTGCAATGAAACCACTAGTCCCTTAATTACATATTGTGTTGAAATAGAACATAAATGAGTAGAATATACACTACCGGTCAAAAGTTTTAGAGCACCCCAATAGTTCTGTTTTTTTGGATTGAAATTCAAGCTGTTCAATGTCTCATTGTTCATTCTGCAGGAAGTTCTTCCCAACTATGTTGAAGAAGTTCCCATACATTTGTGGCACTTATAGGTTGCTCTGCTTTCACTCTTCTGTCCAGTTCATCCTAAAGCAGCTAGATGGGGTTTAAGTCTGGAGACTTCTGGCCACTCCATGTTTTCCAGCTTACCATCTTGTTATTTTTTCTAATGTAGTTCTGGCAGAGCTTGGACTTATGTTTTGGGTCACTATCTTGCTGTAGGACGAACCCGACCAACTAGGCACATATCAGAGGGTTCTGCATGGCGCTATAGAATTATTTCCCACTTCTGGGTAACCTTACAATTTTTAAACCTCTCGCAGTTCAGCACTGTCCTTTGTACCATTTCATGATATTCACTAGACTTGAACTGTTTGAATTTTAGTTAAAAAAAAGTTTGAAACACTGGGGTGGGTACTAAAACTTTTGACCTGTAGTGTACATTCTGATGAATCAAGTTTTCTTTTACGTTACAGGAATGGCCATGTGGATTATTTACTAAGAGAAGGGATGGTACCACTTTGTAAAGAAGACAAGCCAGCAGTGGCAGTGTTCTGTTGGGAAATCCTGGTTCCCGGCCTTGCTTGCATGTGTATGTTAGAGGAGAGGAGAGACTTGAAACAGGACATGGGAACTGGGTTTAATTGACTTTATTTTGGAATTGGAGAAAAGAAAGCAGGCCCATTGTTCTGTTTCGAGCCATTGAATAAAACCTGCACTTCCTCTGCTTTCCTCTGCCCAACTCTTTTCTGTGCCAACTTCCACAGCGGCATAATAGTGCAACACTTTTCACTGTCCTTGCATGTGACATTGTGTTCGTCAGGTCTAATCGGTCATTCTTTTCATCACTTCTAATCTGACATTCTGTTCATCAATCTGACTATAGTCCAAAGTCCCAGTCCCATTATCAACTCTGCAGATAAGGAGGTGTGCTGATGATACGGGATACTGTACCATACATGACAGACACTCTATAAAGATCTGTCTACCCAGTAATTCTACAAACCTTTTGGGTAAAATGTGCTTTTTAAAGTCTCCAACAAAGGCTACATTAATGAGATTCCTCATACTTGTTCCTCATACTTGTTAAAAAAGCTATTCTCTCAGCTTTTACCTCCCTTCTTGTCGTCAAGTGACATTACGCACTGCTTGTTGATGTATGCTCACGTCGAACAGTACTAATGACATTCTAATTCTAAATCAACCATCAGATATGACTGGTTCTCATTAACTTAACCTTCCTAATCAAAGTAAGATTAGGAATGACTGATGAAGGATACCTTTTACTCCAGTAGAGAGGTTCCGAACCTTGAAACAGTAGGAACCAGTGCATTTCACATTCTGGTGTTTTCTGGGCACTAACATGCTTATTCCAACTCATCACCCCATTACCACCCCATTCTTGAATTCAAGTGGGCATGCTAGATCAGGGAGCCGGTCTTCTCAGTTTGGGAGTATACTTTTAATGCAGTTTCAACAAGGGTGTGACGAAATGCTCAGCTCAGCTCACGAGACGATACATGATATTGGTTTCACAAGAATGAGATGAGATTTATTCAGATAATTTTAAAGATGAAATGGATGACTGGAAAAAGCCTTTCATTTGTCTGAAAGTCATGAACACAAAACAATGTAGGTGCATTTTGAAATCACTGCAGTTTTACTTTGATCAAGCTTGAATTATTATATGAAATGATGATTCTGTTGGGAAACCCTGGGTCCTAGCATTGTTTACATGTGTATGTTAGAGGCGACGAGACTTGAAACAGGACATGGGAACTGGGTTTATTTTACATAGACAGCTCATTGAACATGAAGAGCAGACTGTGTGACTGAAAATGATCAGACCAAGGGTCTGAAAGGTCTGTTGTGTTCTCTGGAGAACCAGGCAGCACTGTTAATGTTGGTGGTTCTATAGTGTAGTGGATTAGTGGCAGAGATCAGCTGAACAGGGCACTAAATGGCAAAATGGTCTGTAACTGGATCAGGTCTGTAAAAGGCTTCAGAGCCAGTATCTTGGATCTTGGTAGCTGACATTGGATCAGGAAGATCTGGAGCCAGCACTGGATCAGGAATCACAGCTGAAGTCATCCCTCTCTCTCGTTGCTGACGGTTGAAGAGGTTCATCCAGTGGGACTAGAGAAGAAGCAAAGATTCAGCCACAATGCAACCATTAGAATTCCCAGAGCCTTAGCGCCGGTCCCACTGCTTGGCTGCACACAAGCCCGAGCCTGAGCTCCCTGACCTCCCCACAAAATGTTTTTCCAGTTATAGATCCTTCACTACAGCTGCTGGAAGATTCTGATCCTCTTTGCCAGAAGGGTCGCTCTCTCATCCTTCAGAGGCCAAAACCTGTACAGCAATTCATAGCCCTCTTACAGATTACCTCCACTCCCACACTTCTGCAACAAACCACCCCGACACAAACTGGCAATATCCATATTAGGCCTGGTCTTCTGTAATTAAGTGGAGGTGTTAAAGGCAGGGTATATGTGAAGCAGGGTTTAGATTCTCTGCCCGAACCGACCCGCGGCCGGGCCAGGCTGTGATCAAGCATTTGGTTCTCTAATTAGCCTACTTGTGTGGGGAACCCACATATTACCCATTTTGTATAACGGCCCACATATTAAAAAAAGTTTAAATCGGGCTCGGGCGGATAATTACAGTTAATGTGTCGGGCTGGGCTGGGCTCGAGCACAAGGCGCACGGGCTCGGGTAGGATCGGGTTTCATTTTTTGGGCCCGATCTAAGCTCTAATGTGAAGGTCTACAGGACTTTATTCAGTAAAGCTAAGCAAGGTGTTGTGTCCTGTCAGTGGCCATTAGAGGCCGTCACTGTTTAGTTTTTGTGTTTAGGTTTTGTTTTGGAACTCTTATTGTGAAATCCTGAGCCTGCCGGGTTTGAGTTTGTTGATTGTGTTTCAGGTGGCCCGTGTGATCAGGGGAAAGAAGCTTTGTGTTTTCATTGGTTTAGAGACTTTTGTGTTTTGTATTTAAGTTCTTTTGAGGTGGACTTTAGTGCTGGTCCACCGTCATATTGTGTTGGTTGTGTTTCTTCTGTCTCCTTTTGTTCAGAGTCTTGGTTTTGGCCCTCGTGCCTTTTGTTTGGAAGTTCTAAATAAAATAATTAAGAAATGGAAGTCTGCGACTGCACCTGCCTTCATTTGGGAGTCATGGGGATTTGTGACACAAAGGAACCAAATCTCTAAATAAAGATGCTGAAGCTAAACTGGCATTGAGAAATACTCACAAAGGCAACCGGGGAGAAACAACACAATGAAACCAGGGTTTAAATGTTGCAGGGCATATACGGGTATAAGGACATGAGGCAAGGAACACCGATAACGCAGGGCATCACTGCATGGCAGGCAAGTTGTTCATATTCCACACGTGGATTTTAAGAGCTGCTGGGGAGTGGCCTAAAAAAAGCTTTTTGAGTATACTTACCACTGCATGTTTTTTTGTGGTTCTTTTTCAATTATTTCTTTCTTGCTTGGAAATCAAACAAGCTTTCCCTCATTTTTTACAATATACTGCATCTTTTCATTTTGTCAGCTGAAGAAGGTTAGAGTTGCTGTGTGCCATTTGCTCTGAGAGAAAAAAAAATAATATCACAAATGACTGGTACACAATGACTCATTCTCTGCCACTGACCTTCCTAACGACGGTCTCCTCAGTAATCAATGAGGAGGGAAAAGTACTCAGATGAAAGCAGGAATAACTTGATTTATTTGCCATAAAAGGGAGTGAGTGAAAGTCTTATGTTCGTTCAGTTGAAGTAGCGTTAAAGCAAATAATAGATGAATAATCTACAGCAAGTGTGAAGGGTATATAGTGTGAATCTCACAGTAAGCTGTTTTTCACTTTGTTCTAAGCACTTAACTTTTAAAACTATGTAAAAGCTCCAACTTGTGAACTCAACAAAGTGACAGAGTCAGAAGTATGGTTCTACACTGGTTGCAGTGATCAATGGAGAAAAGTGTAAATACTCTTTTGCTCATAGGTTGTTCTTGGATGGTTCAGGAGACTAAATGGTTTTTCAATTCCTTTGGAGAGAAAGTAGTGAACAAAAAGAAGATGTGACATACTTCTTGCCTAGATTAAAAAAAGAAATGTAATAGTTTGTCGATAGTCTTGGTGAGGTGATCAATGGATGAGTTCAAACTGAAATTCCAATTTTTAGTTCAGCTGCAGATCTGAGGCTCAATACATGACTTATGGACATCTGGACTAAAACATAATAAGAGAAATAAGATTGCTGGTGTCTTTTGCTCAGGAGAATTATCTGAGCAGCAGGGGACTTAAGAAAAGGTCTCCTGTCTTTCCATCTGATTGCACCTGCAGTCATGGCAAAGGTTTAGCCAATTTGATTTGTAACAATAGTGGAACCATTTTCAGGCCTCTGTAGAATCTTTTAAAAGAACCTTATACAACAGTGCTCAGTCATGGGGCAGAACCATATAACCTATAACCATGCAAAGAACCTCTATACTATTCAAGTTTGTGATATATATATATATATATAATTTGAAGAAACCTTATTTTAAGGATGTAGGGGAGAGTCCAGAGATCACCGTTGGGTCAGCAGCATCATAACTGTTTTCCAATACTATTGTTGCTCAACTTTCAGGATTGTTTATTAAATCATTTTACTTATGTATTTTATTGATAAAAAATAAACTGAGACGGTTGATCCATATTTAGGAGCAATCGAAAGTAGCAGAAGAAGAAAACTAACATATTTTGTTATTTTTATTATATTGTTCAGCCTTACTTACAGCTTTGCTGTCTTCTGGGTGCTTCCCTTTGTGTATGTAACATACAGTGCTTAACAAAAGAGAGGTTCCCAGTGGTAGTGAACAAAAAACCTAGCACTAATGCTGTGGTTTGACCCCGAGAACCCAATTGCAGATTCATCTGAATTAACTCATCTGAGCCGACCGCACTTGGTGATCGATAGCCAGGATGCTTATCAGGCCCAGGGTGTGTTACACACACCTAATTGCAATTGATCCTTTTCTCTATCGCATTAATTGTGAATCCACCTACCCCCACCAACACCCGCTTGTTTGGGGACACAAAGCCAAAACTCCAACTTAATTTGTCATTGTGCGTCCTAAAGGTTTTCAATAAGGCAGTGGCTAGCCTGTAATGACACTGCTGTATGTGGCTGGGATGACCTTAAATTTAGTTAAAAGGTTGCATGAAAGGTGAAGGGTAATACGCATGGTGGCACATGCAACACTTCCACACTATGATGGTTACAGCACACTCAGGAGAGGACAAAAGAACAAACACTCATGTTCATTCTCACTCTACAGAATTCACTGTGCTTTTCTCAGTGACGAAGGTAGGCCTGACTTACTGATAAATTACTGATACATTTTTGTGAACCACTTTAGAATAAGACTACCTTTAT
The DNA here is from genome assembly GCA_037974405.1 of Brachyalestes nurse. Taxonomy (NCBI): domain Eukaryota; kingdom Metazoa; phylum Chordata; class Actinopteri; order Characiformes; family Alestidae; genus Brachyalestes; species Brachyalestes nurse. Next base: position 4,214 of record JBBPCY010032636.1, on the reverse strand, counting down.
AAAGGCTGTTAGAACTGTTTACCTGAGTTTAGTAATGGTTATTATTTAGGCTATAAGCACTTTAAAATCTTCGATAAGCAACGAATAAATAACCATTACTAAACCCAATGTAACTGAATTGGAAACCACTCCTATATTTTGTGACAGATTCAGTATATCAAGCTTTTTTGCAGTAGATCAGATTTTGCAGATTTAATAATGTACTTTCACCACAGCTCATGATTGCTCTCGTAGTTTGCTCAGCTTAATGCTCAGCGTTTTTGAGAGGGTGCAAATCCACGTGATCTCAGTTGAGTTTTCTTAGCAGAATGCCATGTTACCCATCTCTGTCTTCAAGTACTTTGAGTTGACCTTCCAATGCTTTGCATTATTGTTCCTCAAGTCCATGTGCTTGTGGAGAGAAGCGTTTTGCTTTTCATGCATGTTGGGTATGTATTGATACTCAGCTCACAGTTTATTTTGGTTCATGAATTGTAACTGTGACAATTTAATACAATGGGGATGGTCCTACGCACTGTGTACACTACATGTACATAAAGCATTATGTTCACTACGTTGTGCTATATTATTATGAGGGGAAGGCTGGAGCAATATGAAAGTTGTATCTCAGGCATGCTCAGTGCACTTTTTTTTGTGGAATATTATAAATATTCTCTCTGTGCAGAGATATCTATTTGTGTTTGCTTATAGCTGTTGTCTCTTTTTTCCGTTTTCGTAAAAAAAAAAAAACGCCCACACAAGCATGTTTTCAAAAATATTTCCGTCCACATGCAATTGCAAAAATGCTGTCAAAAGCAAGACCACTGTTCCGTCCAGGTCTCGTCTAAAACTGGCAAAAGACGTTGGTGGTGGGCATCCGAAGCTGACTCTGACGTCTATGTCCTTCATACTGGAGGGACAGAAACTCCACGCATGACTATAAACATGCCAAAACTTCTAACAAGGTTGAGAGCAGTAGTACTTTGTATACTCAGACATCGTAGATGAAAACCTAATGTAAACATGGCTCATACTGTGGCGTCATATGAGTGGCGCACAGTATGACGCGAAACTGTCCGTTTTTCAATATCTTCGTTTTTTTGTCCACGCGTAAACACAGTTTTCAAACATTTCCCGTTTGGCCAGAGTTTTCAAAACCTCCGTTTTCACAGACCCAATATGCCGTTTATGTGCAGATGAAAGGCCACTGTTTCACTGTTTCACTGCTGTTCAGAATTTCTAAAGTTAAATGTTTAAAGTGACTGAACATTTTAGCAAGCAAGCAAATGTTTCTTGCTACTCTGGGAGCTAGCTAGGTAAGTTTTTTATTTTATTATTTATTTAGGGCATTTAGTAGACACTTTCATCAAAAGGAAGTTGCATTCCCTAACTACAGGGGACAGTCTCCCTGGAGCAACTGGGGTTAAGTTTCTTGCTCAGGAACCCAGTGGTGGTATGCTGAAGGTAGGATTTGAATCCATAACCTCTTGGTCTTGAGGCAAGTATCCTAACCACTTGGTGGTGTTGGATAAGTAATCAACTAGATAAGTAAGGTAGCTAACTTTAGTGGCTAGTTGTGCATGGATGTGTTATGAGAGTTTGTGCCCGAAAATATGCTAATTCACTGTTAAATGTACAGTTATATCCCATCAGATGGAGCCAGCATAGGTTGACTTGCTCAGGGCTCCGTCCACAACATAACATACAATCCATTGTTACACCTCCAGTGGAAACACAGGAAACACTGTCTACTGATTCACAATGGTCCATAAACTGTGTGTTTAGGCTTGTGTGTAAGTTTCATACATAATGAGCAGGCAGAATTCTTCTGATTTGAGCTCAAAACTGACACAAAAAGCTTTGCACTTAGAGCCCAGAAACTCATTGTTCGTCAGCGCTTTAGCTTTGATGTTACACATTCCTTTGATTCTTCCTTGAACATTTTTTTTTCATCTCTCAGCAATAACAGAAATGTTTTCCTTTATTCTGGATGTCAAAATATTATCCTCTGAATATTTTCCTTTTTCTTCTGCCATTGGCTTCTCCCTCTCTCTCTCTCTCTCTCTCTCTCTCACTTTTTCTCCTTTTCTCGCCTTTTCCCTCTCTGGAACGATTGTAAGTTTAGTTTATCCTAGGGATATTGATATAGCACTCTAACATTTTACACAGGCATAAACACATCACACTCCTACAGGGCTGGATGTGTAACAATAAGCCAGTGAGTCAGAGCACGCTTATGCTTCCTCCTGCTAGCAAAGGAGGCTTAACTTGACACACCCAGCAGATAACCCCCAGCAGGACTTTGTGGAGTGAGATTGGATATTGAGGATTGGATGGAGGGAATGGGTGGGTGGGAGGGGGCAGTAATAATGTGTCTGATTTTTGGTGCTGATCTTATTTATGGGTAGAGCTGGTTGACACTGGGGGCTCACAGAGGAAGAGAGTAGATTGATCTGAAAAGAGGATCCATGGAGTTTGAAGATTGCCACTGATCTCTCAGCCAGGGAACAATCCAAAACAGCATGCTGTAGGGTGTGCAAATTTCACACAAACATGCACAATGGGGAGAGCATCTTAACAAATACATAGCATGCTGGTGCACAGTCTATCATGAGTCCATTATGATTTAACAGAGACATATCCTACAAAATGTATTGGTTGCATTATATCTCATTCTCCGAGGTCCACTTACAACGTTGGGCTGGGTTTATGATCAGAAAACAGTCATAATTCTTCATTACATGTTCATTTTCCAATCTCTTTTTATCCTTTAGTATAAAAACAGCTGCATTATTATCGTGCCTTTAAGAGTGATATATCTAAATTACCTCTGTTCTGAATCTATTTCGTAAAAACAGTCCAGGTTGAAATGTTTGATGTCAATCGGTTGAGCTAAACTGTTGAAGGCTGAAATCACTCATTTCCCAGGATCACCATCCTGAAGTCTAAACTGAAACTGTGGTAGAATTCCAGAATCAGATTGTATGGACAGTGGGTTGCAAACTTTATGTAGGTAACCACTGCTGTCCAATAGATGGCAATGCCATCAGAAATGCATAATGCAGGCATGAGGTGGGATCTGCTACAAAGGTTTTAAAAATTGACCAACCTCACATTCTAACTACTGGGTTTGCCAGTAGGAAGACTTCTCAGCAAAGGTCACTTTGTCTGAAAGAAGGCAGATAGATTCACCTTGCTTAAGTTTCAGTAACTTAAAGTTTAGCTTAGACATCTGGTAAAAGTTGCAACAAACCACCAACAAAGTCAAGCATGAAACAAAAATAAGCACTCTTTCAGTCGTTCTTTCACTTAAAACAGTAATTATAAATATTTAGATATTCATCAGATTTATTGGATTTATAATAAATTGTGAATACAAGTTTTCACCAACTTAAGGACACATTAGAGAGTGAAAAAACAATAAAACCACAGTCAATAATCAGGAGAGAGGTAGCAGAAAGACAAGACCCTAAGTATAGTTGAGTTTTTAACAAGCAAGAGGAGTTCAGAAGAGAGTTCCACAGCTGTTCATAGGCCTGTTTCTTTTCTGGGTAACAGAAAGGAATGTGTTCAATAAGGTTATCTCTTCACACTGGTTGTTATTATAGATAAGATTTGTCAGATTTACTGATTAATTGTGTGACAATGCAATGAAATTGCACTGCATTTGCATTTTTCCAGATTTAGTTAAGTTTAGTTCAGAAATAGAAACAAAATTTCAGTTTAATTTTATCGGTCTGGGAAATTACCATTATGTTACCTAAAGCAATTACACTGAGCTTAGTAGACTGTAAAAGACACATTTTAAATAGGGATATTCTTAGTAAATCAGTGAACAATGCAAGTAGCCCTACGTTTTAGTACTATTACAAGTCCAGTTGGTACCAGTCTTGAGAATAAAACTGGAACCTTTGATACTGGACCACTGGTCACTAGAAAAAGTAGTTTTCTGGTGTCAAAGATTATACAATATGGAAAAAATGCCCTTAATGCATTGTTTTTTGTGACAAAAACAAAGAATTAAAAATAAACCATTTTGCATCTTATTTGTCCATATATTGACCATATGTATGATGGCGTATATTTACAGTCATGGCCAAGATTATTGGCACTCCTGGAATTTTTCCTGAAAATGCACCATTTCTCCCAGAAGGCTACTGCAATTACAAATGTTTTGGTATACACATGTTTATTTCCTTTATGTGCATTGAATCAACACAAAAAAAGCTGAGAAA
>JBBPCY010032607.1:0-14049 GCA_037974405.1 Brachyalestes nurse | reverse complement strand
TAACATTCTACCTTATTCCTTATGCTACATCTTCTACAAGCAAGTTAGATGCGTTAGGTTTTGTAAGTGTGGTGGCAGTAAATCAACAATGCAGTGAAATATGTACTTTTAATACTTAAGTTTTTTTGGATTAAGTACTTCAGTACTTTTACTTAAGTGAAATTTGACTGTATGGCTTTCACTTGTTTTGGAGTAACATTTGACTAGTGGTATCTGTACTTTCACTTAAGTAATGAAGTTAGGTATTTTGTCTGCCTCTGGCTAGGTATTAAATATATACAGGACAGGAACTGTCTTACAGATTTAAGGGTCCAGTCTGGCAATGTGTTGCAGCCTTAGTTGACACAACTAAAGAGCTTAACTAAACAAGCTTAAAACGATGGTTGCCAATTCCAAACTGTGGTTCGGACAAACTGATCGACCAAAGATACAGTGACTGCTTGCCCTGATGTTGACTGTCGGATAACACGCTCCGCTACTTTAACCACCTTGACTGTTCCCTCAGAAGGAATCATTAAACCTCCAATGTGTTTTAATGACAGCAAATGGTAGCTTTGATCATAAGAGGCCAGTTCAGCATCTGTAAGCAAACTGGCAAGGCACACATCACAGGACAGTTTTCTCAAAATGTGTTGAATGACAAATTCTGGTAAAGCTGAACAATTGTTTTTATTATATTTGGCCATTGTAAAACCCAGTATGTTAGTGCTTACATTTAGCCAAAACATTGTTTGAAAGCTGTCTTGAATACGGGGATACATAGCATTGCTAGCTTAGCCTGACTTAGTTAAGATTAATATTTATAAACTGAAGTGTATTTCTTTAGGAAACCTCCAGAGTTTGAGAAAAGTTAACTAAAGAGCTAACAACAATCTTAATAGTTAGTGCCTATATTTAACCAAAACGTTGTTTGGAGGCTGACTTGAACACAGGAATGCATAGCTTTGCTAGCTAAGCCTGGCTTAGCTAAGGTTAAGGTTTATACAACGGGATTTAAAATGGCTAAATATATTCAAAGCAATTGTTCAGCCTTACCTATGAAATGTTATCCCTCTGGATCTGGTTTGGAGCGTACAGACCCAAGCAGCACATGCGTGAGGGATCTTTATCCACTACTTCACTCCACAGCAGTGCCTTTCGCAACATGGTGGCGATGTTGACAAGATGCTAAATAAACATTAACTACACGAGAATCACTGTGTTTTACTTTGGCAAGAATTTAGTCTATGTTGCGATTTCTTGTTTTGTTTAATCGCTCTTTACATGGGGTAAGACTGGAGTCAAAATGTGCCATGGCAATATTTTTTTATTTATATCACATTTGACAGAGATCCTGAAAAATGTCATTTGTGGCTCCTAAAAAAATAATTTGGCTCCCAAATATTTTGTGTTTAGGAGCCAATGGCTCCTAAGGTTTTTATTTTGTCTGGAGTCCTGCATGGAAAAAAATTACTGGCCATATAACTCTATTACAACCACTGATCCATCAACAGTAAAAAACTGCTTTATTACATAATATGTAAGTAACTACATGTAGGAACATTTTTTAGATCTAAAAATACTTGGATGAGGGTGAGATGATTGGTTACTGGTTCATGTTTCCTTTGACTTGACATTCCCCCCCTTGACTTCCTTCTTCAGGGTGAAGCTCCGACTTCAGTTTAAACTTCAAATCATACAAATAGGTTCACATTATGAGAACACTTAACTTGCAATTTGTTATATCAGAATTCCTATTCAAATTTAAAGGCTCTCCTTCAGCTCTCTTTTCAATTTAAAAACAAATTTCTATATTGCTGCATTAATACTATCTAAAACATTAGATGTAAAAGTAGATGATAGAAGATAATACATCCCGGGCAACACATTCTTTAGTAAAATTCTGATGTTGTTTGGACCCAGAGACTTTACACCAATAGATGATAAAAATCTGGTGTGCCATATGCAATTCTCCTTTGTTGTTACTTATTTCATTGGATAATTACCTGTTATTTGCCTGATAAGTTAAAAAGTGTAATAAAATAGTTCCTTTAGGGCCTATTCACTATAATTATGCATAGGTAATAATAGTAGTTTTTATTCTTAATTCTATAGATGATGTTAAAACTCACGGTATGTTTTCTGTTTAATGCGGTTATCTTCAGACTTTACTCTGCGATGTCCTCCTGTATTATATACAATTACAACCACAGACATGAAAATAAATGTTTTAAGGGACCTTGCATAAGGATACATTATTTAACCATTAAAATTTTACAGTACAGAAGCATAGCATTCAAAGCTGAAACTTACTACCGGTGTTTACTTTACTGGTGGTCTCACTCCCAGATACAGGAGATCTTCTGTTCTGATTTCCTGTATAAAAATAAAAACACTAAGATGGGGTGTCTAGCTCAGTTTAGTTCTCCTCCTCAGACATCTTTATATTCTCTCCTCACTAAACTTGGCAGCAGTGTTGTGCATGAACACAATCAATGTTCCTATTTTTTCGTGAACGCTGAACTGAACGAGTTGGTTTACACATTATGAACGTAACCATGAGTGACGTTCACTCTCGCGAGACTGAACGCAGTTCAGGTTGTACGTTCGCACGTGATAGTAGTGGGAAGTTCGGCTCTTTTCAGAGAGCCAGCTCTTGTGGCACGGCTCTCAAAGAAGAGCCGGTTCTTTCGGCTCCCAAATGGCTCTTGGTTTATTATCATCTGTAGCCTCATATTTCAGCCTAACCGGACAAATATGAATGCTTTGTGTGTTGATAAAAAAGTGAGGAGCAGCTCTTACTCGATGGGAGTCGGCTCTTCTGATTAGAAAAGGGAGATATTTATGTTTAGTACAGCCAAATACTGGATGTTTGAGTTTTAGAGCTGTACTAGTTTGATAAGGTTTTAAAAAAGACAGAGGCTGTTAGTTTATTTTTAGTTATATTATTTTCTGAGCACTTCAAAAGATATGTCTTTGTGTTAATGTTTTCTGAATAAAAATTCCATATACATTATACATGCACCTCATTTTTTCCACTTTCACCATAACATGATGCGTTGCTTAAGTGGTAAGATCTACTCTCAACCTCAAACTGGTTTTTAATGTAACTTATGTCTGTGATTGTTCAGTCGTATGACAGATTGAAGGTTCAGATAGAAGGACGTTGTATTGAAAATGTAAAAAAAAATGAATGTGAACTAGTTCATATTTGAGCTGTGAACTTCGTACAAAAATGTTTTTAATGAACTATGAGCGTGAACTAGTTCATTTTTATTTGAATGAACTGTATTTTGATTTAGTTCTTTTTCAGTGTGAACTGGCACAACACTACCTGGCAGTTAACAGATGAGATGAACCAGGTGTGTTTGAACAGGAAAATCACCAAAGTCTGACTTCCAGAACTGGAGTTTCTTTCCCCTGAACTAAGAAAACTTGCTGTATGTGCAGTTTTTTGTTGTTGTGCCAAAACACTTTGTCATTTATTTATTGAGGAAACACATCCAATATGACATAATTGTAAATGATAAAAGTATGTGAACTTCTAGGAAAATTTATTTGATGGTGAAATTAGTGTAGTTTTTCAGAAACATAGAGGGTTCTAAAGGGTTCACAAACGTTCAAGATGATGCATAACGTGTAGAGGTTCCTGGCAACTGTCAACATGCTGCAAGTTACTATTATTTCTGATTATTTCATTATATTAAACATCTTCACTGAAATTCCAAATCATTACTGTACTAAATTTTAAATCTTTTATTCCAGTGATAAATTAGATTGCTTTGGGAATGTTACGCCTCCAGTCAGCAGCCGTTAGAGGCCGCCATTGTTTAAGATATATTTAGGATTTTGACTTTGAAATGAGAGTTCTGTATCAGTTCACTGTGTCTTTAGTCAGCTGTCTAAGTGATTATCTGTTCTCATTGGTTTATGTCCAAGGTGTGTTTAAGTTGCCTTGGTTCATACCCTCACCATCCTCTGCCCCTTGTTATACCCATCTTTTATACCCGTCTTTTGTACCCATCTTCTGTGTCTGAACTTTGGAGTTTATGTTTCTTTGTGTTTGGCCCTTGTGCCTTCTTTGAGTTCATGTACATAAAGGTCCAGAAAAATGAAACCCTGCATCTGCACCTCTTTACCCGAACCCCACATGACAAAGAAACACTTTATTTTAGGTGAGCCCCAGTTCTAAAATAAATTATAGACCCATATATTATTATTTCATATATTAAATAAATCAAACTTTTAGGATATTTCAGATCTGTCAAACAAAAAGAAAGTCTCCAAAACAATATCTAAAATTTATTTTAATCACAAACATACTTTTGGAAGTCTATTATTACATATTCTTATTATTGTATTTTCTTATGAGTGTATTATTGTTATTAATGTGTTCATTAGTTATGGAACATAGAACACGATTAATAAATAAATAACAAACAAATAATACATTAATCATATTTCAAATGTCTGCATGAGATTAAAATACATTCATGTTATTTGAATGCTACAGAGCTCACATGGTTTTATTGGAATAGATGGCCATTCATCATCTAGATTACTGTTCTCCACTCCAGTCCTGAAGATACACTTGAATGATTCCCTGCTTCCACACATCTGATTCAATTCATGAAATGTTTGATAATGTACAGATGGTCTTTCAAGTGCAGTAGATTCTACTTTGTTTTCAGACTTGGATACAGTAAATCTCACATACCAGTATATCCCATATCCCAGACTGCCTCTCTCCTAGCTCTCTGAGTCGACGCTTCTTCTGAGTGAGTTCTTCTAATCTCTTTTTCTGTATAAAAAAACAGCAACGTCTTAAATAAAAAGTCACCTATTGAAGTGGTGAGTCAGTGCAAATAAGATTAGACACAGTTTGGTGATAGACCTTCCAAACAGTTTTGTCTATTTATTGTATTGTTTCTGTCACAACTTGCACTTTGTTGAATGTTGCTCTGTGGAGAAAGGTCTAATCACACTGCTAATGACAATGAAGTAATTCTTAACCTTGAAACTGTGCTGGACACCCCTGGCTTAGATTTACGTTTACCATAAATCTTTTTCCAAAGCGACTTCCATTCCCGAACTACAGGGGGCAGTCTTCCTGGAAGGAAAGTAGGATTCGAACCCATGACCTCCTGGTCCAGAGACAAGTATCCTACCCACTGGGCCACCTCCACCCCAGATACACTGCTGCATATGCAGTCTTTGTGTGTGTGTGTGTTTTTTAGATCCATGCTGCTCTTTATACAGATCAAAATTTAGCATGACTGACCTGAAAAATGACTCTTTTGTATAGTAAGACAATTTGCCACATGTTTCGCAGATCTTGGTTGAGTAGTAACATTCAGTCTTCTTTTCAGATTAAAATACTTTTTGCACAATTTACAACTTTCTCTCTACTTTTATTTATTTGAACAGGGTCTAAATGAATTCATATTAAATTCAATTGACATTAATAATGACTATCAAATAAAGAAGCATCATTTAGTCATTAGGATATTAAGGTAAACAAGGTAAACAGGCCTATACTCGTATATAATAGTAAATGTGATCTTACTGTTTATTTCCACTTGTCTGGATATTGCACTGCCAGATGCCGCTCTTAGTTCAGGGTAAAGTTCAGCTGTGTGTGATCTTGCATTCTGACTTCCTGTATAAACATAATAAACCAAGAAAGTCTCCTAAATATGAATCAATCTTTGAATAATTTAAACATTATACTTTCATATCATTCAGAAACATTTTCTTTTCCTTAGAGTTTTTGTATTTATTTGACTGGTGCTTTGATTCATTAATAGAAAATGGAAACAGACTCTGCCATAGTGGTCATTTGTTGAGAAGCAACAGTTATGCTGTGTTCTTTTCGGATTAGGATTTTTTCATATTAAGCAACCATCTACTTTCTGAATTGCTTATCTTTAACCAGGGTCAGGAGGAAGTCTCTGGTTTTTATTTTTTGAATATGTTTATTAATTTAAATGGATCTTCATTTCTTTTAGAGAAAATGGACATTGAGAATGTTTCAGTTCTGATTAGTTATGTCCAACAATTTAGTTCACATTTTCTTTAACAACATCTGTTACTGTTCTTCAACCTAGTGATGAGAAACAGCACTGAGGTTTTCAACACAAATTTTCATTCTCCCTGTTTAATTAGGTGAAGTGTCAGTATCTGAAAGCTGATTGGTTGGATATTTAATGGCGGGGAGTTTCTTTCAATCCTATCATAATTCAGGGAGTCTTTAAGGAGTCTCCACTGATGAGCTTCGTAAGGTAGAAGTCAGTACTGTCAGACAAGATGTGAAAACTCTGCCTGGTTCTGGGCATGACTGAAAGATTCTGAAAGAACCTGAAACTGTTTTAAATTACATTTACTTCTGAGGTTCAGAGGACTTGAAATTGGAGTTCATACTGTTACATTTTGTACTCCATGACTTACTTGGCTGTGGTAGAGGTCGTCTTTCCTGTGGAGTAAAAGATCAGACGTGTTATTCTTCATCTTCAACACTCATAGCCTCTGTCTTTGAGTGGTAAACTGATGATAAACAGGATCATTTACTTTCCAAGTGCTGTTAAGAAAACTGGTACATGACAAAGAGATTAATGGGCTTTTAAATAAATGTTTAATGAACTACAGTGTTTTGTTTTTAGTTAATTGATTATAATTTACACAAGTTTTCCAATAACTCAAATACACCTAACACCTAATGTTGGTTGGCATGTTTTCTTTTTAAGTTTTTCGATGGATCTTTGAGGCTAAAGTAGCTAACAGGCAATGTCTGCTGAATCTACACATTTGTCACGTCCCCCCTAGCGGACAGCAGGGGTCACTGTGGGATTTGTTGGGGTTTTGTGTTTTCACCTGGGTTTAATTAGTGTTAAGTGTTTCTGTTTGTTGATTGGTTCATTTGGGTTTGGGATTTGTATTTAAAAGTGTTTTGGTTTAGTGTTTCTTTGTGGGTTCACTCAACACGTGGTTCTTGTTTTTGGTGTCTGCACAATAAACAGAAGGAAATGGAATCCAGGTTGTGTGCCTCCTGCTTGGGGAACTCGGGACAGGACCTGACAGATGAACCCACCTTAAAAACGAGGCATGGCAGGAGATGGGACGAGACTGTGGAGCTCTATGGGGTCCCGCTACGAGGTGATGCAGCACCAGCTAAGCTGCATCCAAGGGAGCTCGTCCTGGGTACAGCGACTCTTGCCCTGCTCGAAGAGTTGGAGGAGAAGAGAGCCTGGAGTGAGGCGAACTGGGACCAGTTCTGGGGGAGTCGGATGATGGGGGGATGGATCAGGGCTTCTGGTGGGACGGGTGGATTGACGGATCCCCGATCATAGCACCAGAGCGGATTGTGGACCCCCTCGTCCTCGATTCGTCTGCAGAGAAGCTCCCGCTTTTGCTCGCCGAGAGGCGAGGCGGGAGATCCGCGGGACGCTGCAGGAAACGTGGGGGTTCACGCCGCTCGCATCGCCCACCCGGTCACCAGTTGCCCTGGAAGTCCGTGACTTCTTCCGGCGCTCCGACTTCTTCCGGCTCTCCGCCACTCCAGCTCCTGCCTGGCTCGCCTCCGAGCCGACAGCGAGAGAGTGCGCCTCCGAGCCGCCAGCGAGGGAGCCAAGCCTCGCCGGAGCGAGGGAGCTACGCCAGACGAGGGAGCCGCCGCTCGCCAGCCTGGAGCCGACGCTCGTCAGTTGGGAGCCACCGCTCACTACAGCCCAGCCCCAGCGACCCGTTCCAGCTCCCCGGGGAAATCCACCTTCAGGCCGGAGAGATCCACCTACGCCAGCCCCACGACGCCTCCCACCAGCCACGGGTAGGGTAGCTCAGGGTAGCATAGCTGGGGTGGGATTAGAAGCTGGTACGGGACCAGTTGGGCCCGTAGATCTTTTAGAGCCTTTGGGGGAGTCTCTAGCCGGGTTAGCGACTCCGTTGTTGCCGCTAACCCCCGTAGCAGAGCAGCTAACCCCCGTAGCTGGTCCGCTAACCCCGGCTAGCCCCTTTGTAGGGCCAGTAGGGCCGGCTAGCCCCTTGTAGGACCAGCAGGGCCAGCAGGGCCAGCAAGCCCCTTTATAGGGCCAACAAGCCCCTTAGCAAGGCTAGAGGGGCCTTTAGGTGGGCCAGAGAGCCCTACAGAGAGGGAGAGCCTCTGCCTAAATTTTTTGGGGGGGTACTGGGGTCTGGTGGAGCTCCGGAGGAACTCTCTGGCGCTGGGGGTACACCAGGGCCTGGAAAGAGCCCTGGAGGAAGGGCTCCAACCCCGCACGCCTGCTCCGGAGACGGGGCTCAAGGCCCCGCACAGCAGCACAAGAGACGGGGCTCCGGCCCCGCATGCCAGCACAAGAGACGGGGCTCCGGCCCCGTGCACCAGAGACGGGGCTCCGGCCTATGGACTTTAGCCGGGCTCCCGGCCGTGGGGTTGCCAGGAGGAGGCTGGCCCCCTGAAAGGACAAAAGGGGGGCTCTGCACCCGAGGACGGTTGGGGGACTCAAGGGGAGAGTCCCAAGAGATCCACCCTGGCGTTGGGGGGGGTCTTGGGTGTGGGCTGGGTGGAGCTCAGGGGGCTCCTCCCTTTGCCGCCGCCACTCCTTCGCCGCCGTTGTTGGTGCTTTGTGCACTTTGTGTTGGTGATTTTTTAGCCAAATCACACCACCTAGTATAAGATATAACAGTAACAGCAAACACGATCCAGCTCTAAATGTGACACAGTCATCCACCAGCTTACTTGCACATGTGAGATCAGTAATTTGGTTTTTATGGCTCCTGCTCACAAATCAAAATAAGTTTTTTATTCTTTTACAATGAGTTTCAGTTTTCTTCTGCCATGCCAGTTTGTCTCTGAGGCTTGTAGTAAAGCACCTGTTCTCAATAAGAGAATATAACACCAATGTCTAAAACCCAGTGAAATTAAACTCCACAGGATTTAAGGTAGGAACAATACAAAACAAACTTAGTCATGTAGTTTACACAGTGCTTATTAGTGGGGTTTAAGGTTCCATTACTTGTCAGTTGTGTTGGCATTACAGCTCCAGTGTAAACCTAAACTTCAGACTTCATACATGACTAACCTGGATTTTACAGAACTGCACCTTTAAACATAGTGCAGAAAATATTTTACCCAATTTTCTAATGCACTGTGTCTTCTCAGTTTATGGATTGTTTAAAAGATAAGACTGTATTTGAGAGCAGAAATATCAGTAGTCAGTAAAATATCTGTAGAGTAAAGGTACATACCACACTTTTCAGCCAGTCTGTTAACTTCTTTAGAGTTTCCTCGTTCTTTATGCACCGTAACACTCCTTTATCCTCATGGACCAGACAGTCCACTACTAGCGTATTGCTCCTATTTACAGAGCTGCTGCTGTCTGGAACGACACTCTGTGGATCAAAGGTGTGATGGAGCACCACCAGAGCAGCTGGTTTATCTGTAAATGTAGGAAAAATGTTAAAACACTTTATCATGTAAAACATGTTTAAACTCTGGATTATCCAGAAAAAGATTCATTATGAGACTCATACCAACAGAATCAGTGGCAGCAGCTTCATTCAGTTTCTGCAGCGCTGCTTCAATGTCTCTGCCAGGTCGTGAAAAAATAGGACAGACAACCAGAATGGCTTTACACTCCTTTACTGAAGAGTCTCTCAGGTGACGTCTTTGCTTTTGAAGTTCTCTCTCAAGTTCATTCCAGTATCGTTTGCTATGTTCAGGCACAATTTTGTAGCATTTAACTTTTTTGAGAAAAATAAGAAGTATTAGATTAGATAGAACTTTTTAATAATTACATTACTGTTATATTGCTGAATCATTTTTGTCAGTTTCAACATATCAAATCTTACATATCATGTTTTCGTGTGTGAAATTATAACCTAACCAGATCCTTTCAAATTGAGTGCTGGTGAAAAAAATGTTATACTGTGACATTTCCTGACATGCATTTGTTTTATTAGGGTGTTAAAGGAAAATGAGACCCACCCAGTACTCCACGTGTGCTTTTGAATCTTGAAAGGAAAGATCTTTCTCCAGTTTGCACTTCCGCTGTATAAACACAACAGTTACTGAGTTTAAAAAGTCTCCTAAATGTGAACTGACAACTTGCCACATCTACAGTAGTTCCATACTGTGAGAACAGTAAAACCACTGACATGTTAAGTGAATGAAACTGATCTTGCTACAATGTCAAATACTGCATATATTAGGCAAACAATACTTATATTAAGTAAACAATCAGTTTTTTAATGTGTTTGAGGCAGCAACAATGAACAATAAAGATCTGCATGACTTTGACAAGGCCTGTGATGGCCTAGTCCAGGGGGTTCCAGTTATGGGGTCAGGACCACTGACACTGGGGTACCCAAGTTACCAGGGACCATGTGAACCAATTTGAAGAAAAGGGAAGCTCAGAATCAGAGTGAGAAAGCCAAGGTGGCTTTGATGATGTTGCCTGATGTCCCTGGGTCAAGGCCCTAAGATGTTTCTCACTGTCAGGGCACAGGGTTTAGGTGGGAAAGACACTGGTCCATTTTGCAGACAGTGAGAGGCAGGAAGCAAGTGGTCAGACACCCCACGATAAGTGCACTGGCACTCTTACTTGCAGACTTCTTCTCCTGGGGGGGAAAGCCACCCATGGCCCAACTGCATAGACTGGGGGGCTTTCCCAGAAGGTTCTAAGGGCTCAGCTTGCTCATAGAGTGGGAATGAGGTTGGACAGCGGTGCTAGTCCTAGGAGAGGTTAGCTTAGATAAACTACCACTTGTGCAGTATTTGCCATGTGTTATTTGACCATAAAACCCGCATTTCATAGTTTTTCTGTTAAAAACTGTTAAATGAAACTGAGACTCAGCTTTTTTCCATGCTCTCCAGTTTTGGAAAAAAAAAACAATAATTTGTAGAAAATACTTTTCTGAATTCCTGTACAAAAATGATCAAAAATGTCTTGAAAAGGAAATCTAACTGAACACACCTGATCCAGCTTATAAAATGTTTAATATACTTTTGAACTTCCCAGGGTTGTAGATCTGCTAATGTAATGGAATTAAATAATTAAGTATCTAATAATTATCTTAATAATTAAGTATCTAAATAATTAAGTATCTACATTTTACTGTTTCTTTTATTAATAATATTGTTGTTATTATTATTATGATATCGTTTTTTAATTTTGATTCATTCATGAATACTTTTTTTGCTTTTTAATAAAGATTAACGTAGAATTCCTTTGGTTTCTGGGTGCAGATCTTTTTTCTTCTTTCTGGTCAGCTGTTGTTATTGGATGGACACAAACTGTCCTCAGTCATGTTGACTTTCCCATCTGCTGCAGTCTGAATTCTTTTATTATAGCTACACTAAACCAGCTCAGGGGTGTTTCTAGGCCTAGGCAACCTAGTCACTCAGGCAACTGAGTGCTGACAGAACATCCAGCAACCTCTTACCCTGTTTTAAATAGTCGGATTATATTTACACCTCTGCTTTATAGTTTTGGGGAAAATGAGATTTGTGTACAGTCAATAATGTGTGGATGTGGAGTTCAGTGTGTGATGTTTTTTATACTCCATGACTTACTTGGCTGTGGTTGAGGTCGTCTTTCCTGTGGAGGAAAATATCTGACGTGTTATTCTTCACCTTTTAACACTATTACCTGCAGTCTATAAGTTAACAGTGATAAACAGATTAAAAACAGGATTCTTTACATCCCAAAACCTATTAAGAATGAGACTGAGACTGAAAGACATAGAGCTGAATGTTATTTTTGTGAGACATTTTATAATTATTTAACCAGCCAAAATAAAGTACCACTTCATCAAAATGTCAAACACAATCTCACCATTATTTACAGTCCACTAATACCCAGAAATTCCCAATTTCCTATCAATTAATGCATTCTTATAAGAAAACATTAAGCACAGTCAACAAACTACAGTAAAGGTTCATACCACACTTTTGAGCCAGTCTGTAACATTCTTTAGAGCTTCCTCATTCTTACTGCACCGTAACAGTCCTTTAACCTCATGAACCAGACAGTCCACGACTAGTGTATTGCTCCTTTTTACAGATCTGCTGCTGTCTGGAATGACACTCTGTGGATCAAAGGTGTGATGGAGCACCACCA
This sequence comes from Brachyalestes nurse, assembly GCA_037974405.1. Lineage (NCBI taxonomy): Eukaryota > Metazoa > Chordata > Actinopteri > Characiformes > Alestidae > Brachyalestes > Brachyalestes nurse. The sequence continues at coordinate 1,957 of JBBPCY010032607.1, read as the reverse complement.
GAACAGCTGGTTTATCTGTAAATGTAGGTAAAAGATTAAAACACATGTAAAACGCGTTTAAACTCTGGATTATCTAGAAAATTCTGATGATTCGACTCATACCAAAAAAGTAACTGCCAGTAGATTCATCAAGTTCTCGCACTGCTGCTTCAGTGTATTTTCCAGGAAGACAGAAAACCAGAATGACTTTACACTCATTCACTGTGGACTCCTTCAGGACACATCCTCGTTTTTGAAGTTCATCCTCAAACTCCTTCCAATGTCTTCGAATGTTTTCAGGCACAATTTTGTAGTATTTAACTTTTTTGTTGAAAAAAACAAGAAGCAAACACTTGCAATGTAACAATGTTATCAGTTATCTAACAATAAAGTGCATATCATTAACACGCTCAGCACAACCCTTAGCAAAAAGTAGTACACATGAAGTTCATTGTATGCTTGAGTATAAGTATAGCAAGTATATAGACCATGTACTTGTAGTGTACTAGAAAGTATACTAATTTAATACTTCTGACTAAATTGGAACATTTTTAAGTTTATAAAAGTTTATACTTTATATACTTTCTTTATATACCTATCAGTATATGTCAAGTATACTACACTATACTACTCCTAAGTATCTAAAATAGAGTTTATAAAAAGTAAACTTCAGGTATACTGCTTCAGTTTTAGTGTAAAATAAGTATACTCGTAGCACACTTTAGTAAACTACTTTTTGCTAAAGGAATACAGGTTAGTACAGGACAATATAGGACAATACAGGACAGTCTGGGACTGTAGTACAGTGAGCGTTATACTTACTACTCATGGTGCTTTGGTAGAAGGAGATGTTGAAGAAGGCGTTACGTCACGGCAGCTACTTCATTTCTAAGGTAAACAGACACATCAGGCGGATTCAAACCCACCTGTTTCTAAAGAGTCTGTATTTATTACCTGGTCACAATCTTGATGGTCAAAAATGAGCTTTGAGCCCTGAGTTTTTGTCGTGGGGGATAAAAACGAGCCCAAAATGAAAAAAAAATGAAAATAAGTTCTACTTTCTTTTTCACACCTGTCACCTCAAGGGGCGGGGTCTCGGTCGGAACCGTCCAATGAAAAGCCGTTACTGGCGCTCATAAGTCCGTGGGGGCGGTCCCTCCATCTCAGGACCGCAAGGTCTAGACCACCATCTGGATTCAAACTCAGATGTTCGAAATATAAACTTATAAAATGTAGTTTAAACAAGACCAAGGTCACTGGAAATGTACATTTTTTTAACAAGATTCCAATTTTAAGAGCATTTCGATCCCAAATGCACCCATTACGAGGTCTCTCTCTCTCTCTCTCTCTCTCTCTCTCGCTCTCTCTCCCGTTCTCCCTCTCCTTCCCGCTCTCTCTCTATCATTGCAATAATATTTGTCATACTTTGGATTCTTTAACCCTTGGAAGCTGAAAGCCGACCTGCAGGAAACGTGACTCGTGCGTGACAGAAATGACAGGAACACGATCAGCAATTAGTGTTCATTTATAATTTTCTGTTCTTTTTTCTTTGTTTTTTATTCATTTTCAAAATACGGTTTTAAAAGCAATTCGATTAGACCTTGAGTGCCAAACCCCAAATACACAGTGTGAATATAAGAGAACGGAGATAAATATAACCAAGTACCAAATGTATTCTTTCTCTGGCTCCCTACTCTCATTGCAATAGTAGTTGACATACTTTAGATTCTTGAAAGCTGAGAAATGACCTGCAAGATCAAAGGCTTCTCCTGCATGACAGAAATCTCTCTCTCTCTCTGTCTCTGTCTCTCTCTCTGTGTCTCTACCCTGCTCCCTCTCTATCTTTTTGTAGATCAGGAATTTGCACTGAGGGAAGCAGCTAAAGGGGCGAAACCCCCACATAACACGGATGTTGCAAGGAAACTGTGTCATAACCTGTTATGTGGGGGGGGAAACCCCCACATAACATGACACAGTG
>JBBPCY010032588.1:0-14050 GCA_037974405.1 Brachyalestes nurse | reverse complement strand
AGCTGGTCAGTGACTTCTTTGGCTCTGGTGATGTGTTACTGATGAAAGTGAAGTGAAGTGGACGGTGAATTTGACTCTCTGAGCCTGAAGGTAACGATATTGACGACGACAGCAAAAAAAATGAGGACTTTTAAAGTGCGCAGCCTGTCACTGACTCAGGAGAGGCAGAGAGGATCATCCCAGACAGCAGCTGTATTTACGGAGTCAAAACAGATGCGGCCCGGAATCGTAGGAACGAGCGTTGCTTTGCGCATGCGCGGGGATCCCTGAGAGACGTTGGTGACTTCTGAGGTAATTTGCTGCGCTCGAGCGAAGGACAGCGACGGTTGGAATTTATTCATAAAGGACTCATAAAGTAAGTCACATATTGTAGTCAAACCTCGTTTTTGTGTGTACAAAAAATTATTTTTGATTGTACGGGACTGACTAACTTATATGGTTAGCCAGTGAAGTTAATTGGTTGTATGTTGAGATTATTACAGAGTAAAATTCAAGCCTAATTTTCTAGTTTGATAGCCAGTTGGATTGATAATGCTAACAAGTAAAGTAAAAAATTGGTGTGGGTCGGTTAATAAAAGATTGTTTTATTTCTGTAGACTATTCGTCAGGTTAGAGTTTATTAACGTAAGTTAACGTTATTTCTACCAACATCTGACATTTAACAGCACGTCTGTCTCCATAGGTTCTGTCAGAGAGCACATCTGTTTCCACAGATTCTTTCAGAGAGCAGTTGATAAGGTAAGATAAGGTAAGTCTCGTTTTTAGTCGACCATTTACCTCATAATTACCGCGGTGAAGCCAGCCGCTCTTAAAGAAGCGGTGCCCATATTTGAGAAGGTTTATGGTATGGATTGGAATGCATTCGCTGTTTATGGGAACCCTTGCTCTCAGTGTTGTTTTTCAGGCTCGGTCCTGAATAAATTATAGTCAGAGATTGACATAAGCGGTACGTAAGCAAGAATTGGCGTCTGTGGTACGACAAATGCGCACCAGTTTTCAGTCTTCCCTGCGCAAATGCGTACCTAATTTGAGTGACTTCATACTGGATCTCTAGGTACCACCACTCAGGAAAGGAAAACCTTAAAAAAGAAAAATAATAATGACGTTTTAAAATAGGGTTCCGCCGGTCAGTGGAGCCTTGCTTCTGCATTAATCAAAATTCAGTCAGAGCAGAGCAGGGGTGATCTCAGCGCTTCTGTCACTGCGTTCCCCGCCACGCCCCTCACCTTTACGTCCCGCCCCGACACGAGACCCGTTCTCCATTCCAGAGAGGAGAGATCTGCCCCTGTGGTCCAGGATAAACTTTTGGAGATCCCTCGCGATGCTGAGTTACAGTCCAGATCCGAGTTCTGTCTGTCATGCTGTGAGGAAAATCCTGAACTCGGAAACTCGAGTGACTCTGTCAGTGTGCCTTCCTCATTTCGACCAGTTAGTGGCGAGAAAGCAGACACAGCCATCATATTAGAATGCTTTGGTGTCAAATAATCCATGTGGGTGACTACACCTGTAATTTTGGTTAAAAGTCAGTTTGCACGTTCAGCACCAGGTGGGGTGGGCGTTTGCGCCCATGGTAAGGTGAAACATTTTGAATTTTGGTGCGTACCAATTCATTAATGTAGGTACTCATTACAGTACTACAGCAAAAAAATATATATGTCAACCCCTGACTATAGTTAAGGATAATTGTGAATATAATGAGGGACAGGAATTTGAAATGACTGTTTATTACATACATTTTGCATACAGTTCCAGGCTTTAAATGTACAATAAATAAAATAAGCAATATTTTTTTTTACATGTGCACTTTTTGAAGGACAGTAAAATTCTTAAATCAAATAAAGCCATCACCACTTCAGGTCACTCTAAGTTACTGACAGACCTCATATGAAGATTTACTCTGGTGCTCACGAATAAATTAAACATGAAAGCAGCACTTTGAACCTTTATCTATTTACATGTCTTATTTTTGTGCTAGAATAAAGTCCTTCAATTAAACAAAGCCATCACAGGTTACTTCAGTAGCCATCATACCATTTCCATACCTGATGTGGAATTTTAACTGTGGCATTTAGGAATATATATATATATATTTTTTATTTATTTATTTATTTATTTATTTATTTATTTATTTAAATCAGCACTCATTCAGCTTTCATTTGTTCATCTTTGGCAAGTTTGACATAGGATAAAACCCCTAAATTAGAGAAGGCCATCACCAAACCACTGCAGGTCAGTTCATTAGCTATCATACTATGTCCATACTTGAGATATACATATACATATCTCCATACTCGGCTACTGAACAGACCTACAGGGCTACTGAACAGTGGTTTGGAGATGTAAATAGATAACGGCTCAAAGTGCTGCTTTCATATTTAATTTATTCGTGAGCACCAGAGTAAATCTTCATATGAGGTCTGTCAGTAACTTGCAGAAAATGTCAAACATGCAGAAAATGAAGAAATAAATGCTGAACGTGCTGTATTTATTTTAAAATTATTTCTAAATGCCACAGTAATAAATCTCCATGCCTGGTATGGACATAGTATGATAGCTACTGAACTGACCTGCAGTGGTTTGGTAATGGCCTTATCTAATATGGCGATTTTATCCTATATCAGACATGAGAAAAATGAACAAATGAATGATGAAAGTGCTGATTTCAGCTATTAATTATCCTTAACTATAGTTTATTCAGGACCCAGCTTTTTCCCTCTTTCCCTTTCCCTTTCCTTTAAACAGCTAATGCCTTACAATCCGTACTGTAAACCTTCTAAATTATGGGCACTGCTTCTTTAAGAGCGGCTCTCTTCATCGCGTTTTTCCAAAGAGCGGCTAGATTCACCGCAGTTCATAACTCTTCGCGAAAAAGTGCTGGATTTTTTCATCTTTGACATTTTTGAGGCAATAGCAGTCATGCTAGTTTAAACACTTACTATAAGCACTTATAGCATTTTATTTTGTCACAATACATTTTTAGAGATGATGAAAAGGAGGCAAACTACACTGACAAGCTCTGGAGTTAGACGGCGGGCTCGCATTGCTCTAAAAAAACGACTTCATGACATTGCAGAAGGACTACTGTTAGAATCAGGACAGGCTGACAGAGATGATACACATTCCACCACCACCACTGACAGTGATCCTGGTAGTGATTCAAGATTAGCTCAGATAGATGACCCTATAGATGCCCTTTGCACTGGTGATATGGAAGTGGCAGAGAGACAAAATATTTCAGAGTCTGACTTGGAATCTGAGTCTCAATTTGCTGAAAGGCAGATAGGCCTTGTTGAAAGCTTAGCCAATTGGGCTGTACAGTTTGGTGTTTCACTAGTGGCCCTCACAGCCCTCCTTAGTTTGTTGAGAGTCTATCACCCAGAATTGCCCAAGGATGCACGAACCATTCTTAAAACAAACACCGAATATACAATCCAACAAAAGTGTGGTGGTTTGTATCATTATCGAGGTATCCTGACAGCCCTGCATATTACCCTAACCCAGCTAGTTAAGAATGTTGCAGACAACTTTATTTTTAGATTACAGATCAATATTGATGGCTTGCCCTTGTTCAAGAGCACAAACACACAGTTATGGCCCATTTTAGGTCTTTTGTTGAATGTCCAAATGAAGGAACCTGTTGTTATTGGTCTGTTTTGTGGCACAAAAAAACCAAATGCCCCTGATGATTTTTTGAGGGATTTTAGCCAGGAGTTAAAGCAACTGCAGGAAGGATTTTATTTTAGAGGGAAAAGGATTTTTATTGAACTGGATTCTGTTGTATGCGATACTCCTGCTAGATCTTTTGTAAAAAACACAAAGGCACACAATGGATATCATGGATGTGACAAGTGTTGCCAACCAGGTGTTTACATTAATAACAGAATGACCTACCCCATAAATAATTTTCTGTTACGCACTGATTCATCCTTTTCAGACCGTGCTGATGATGACCATCACCATGATGGCACGCATGGGTTTTCTGGTCTAGATGTGGGCATGATATCTAAATTCCCACTCGATTATATGCATCTTGTATGTTTAGGTGTCACACGTAAATTGTTAAATATTTGGCTGAGGGGGCCTTTGAAATTTCGCTTCTCCTCTAATGTTGTTGATAAGATTTCTCAAAGTCTGATTCAGATGCGTTCATATATACCAACTGAGTTTGCTAGGAAGCCAAGGTCTCTAAGAGAGCTAGATCGTTGGAAAGCAACTGAGCTAAGACAGTTTCTGTTGTATACTGGCCCTATTGTTCTGGCACCACACTTAGATAGTAGTTTATATAGCAACTTCATGTTACTTTATACAGGCATTTGCATTCTTGTTAGCCCTAAGCTGTGCTCGTTGTATAGTAACTTTGCAAACACACTGCTCACAACATTTGTTAGTCATTTTGGAGAGCTTTATGGCAAGGATGCCTTAGTGTATAACGTGCATGCCTTGGTTCACCTATCTGCAGATGCCCAACTCCATGGTTGTTTAGACTGTATATCAGCTTTTCCATATGAAAATTATCTCCGTAAATTAAAGAGGTTTGTGAGAAAGCCAGAATTCCCACTTCCACAAATTATGAGAAGGTTATCTGAGGTTGAAAAGACGAGTACCATTAAGTTGCCCCATTTGGATTTGAGAAAGCAACATTATGTTGGACCTGTTCCTGATGGTATTCAAGTAACAGCACAGTACAGAGAGCTGCAGGCTGAACAGTGGGCAATAAAAGTTTCTACAGGAGATAACGTTTTTGCTATAGACAGTGACATTTGTGTTATACATAACATCATTCAGTCTGTGGAGGGAATATGTGTAGTGTTTAAAGTTTTTACAGTGATGGAAAATTTCTTTAACTATCCGATGAGTTCTGATTTTCTACGGATATTTATTGTGTCTCAACCTACAGGACCTTTTAAGGTGGCAAAAGCATCACAGATCACTCATAAGTGTTTACTTCTTCCTTGTAAAGATAGGTTTGTTGTCATGCCTCTTTTGCACAGCACTTAGACCAGGGGGTCACAAACCTGTCCAGATAGGGCCACTGTGGGTGCAGGTTTTCGTTCCAGTTGGTCTTAGTTTTAAGTTACTCAGGTGTCTTTTTGGTTGGAACGAAAATCTGCACCCACAGCGGCCCTTTCTGGAGAGGTTTAGACACCCCTGACTTCGAAATTTTAGACCCAGGATATACTGTAGGTGTGGTGGTGGAAAGTTAGGGCCTGGAATCAGAGTAGAGGACAGCAAAAAATTTGCTCACTTAAGACTTACTTACTAATTGCTTAACCGAAGAAGAACAGCTTTACTCCACAAGTTTATGGATGTTTGTGATTTTTGATGACGGGAGTATACATAAAAACAATAAACAAAAAAACAATAAAATATGTAGTTGTCCGTTTGCTTGCTTTTCTTTACTTTACATATGAAAGTAAGTGTTTCTTGTTTGCATAATCTCCATAGCTTTTACTTCTACAGCAAACCGTAAACACCGATTTCTAACCCTAATATTAAATTATTAAATGTCAAAAAACACAGGTCAACATCAAAAAAATGTAATCATCACAAAGCACAGAACACTTTTCTAAACCAGTGTTTCATGCTGATTTCAGACCTGCTTTCGGTTTTTTTTTAGTCACATCAACTTTTTGAATTCTGAGTAATATTAGATTTGCAATAGACTTACACGCGGTTTTTATTAAACCACAGGCACCAATCAAGTAACTGTTTCAATATTTTTATTGGGAAGTCAGATAGATGCTCACTGTGGCATAGATATAATGATCAGTGTCTGTCAGCTACCACTGTGTTAGGTTGTAATAATGACTGTTCCTCATCACTCAAGTGCATTACTATGTATGTCTGTATTTTTAAGTGCATTACTATGCAGGTCTGTATTTTTCCACTTTCTTGTCTCTATGCCTCTGGTATGAAAGCCTGATTGTACAACATGCTTATCTGCCCAGCAAGAGAGCATCTGCTAAACTGAGAGTTCTGTTTTCTCTCTCTCCCTGCTACTCCCTCACACACATACACACACACACACAGCATCACTCTCTCTCTCTCTCTCTCTCTCTCACACACACACATACACACACACACACACACACACACACACACACACACACACACAAAGAAAACAGGTATGTTTTATGTATCTATTTTATACTCTTTCTGTCTTTCTTACGCTTTTTATCTTTCTATCTCACGCTCCCTTTCTTTCTTTCGTTTTCTTTGCTTGTCATTTATTTTCTGTTTCTATTGTTCTTTTAGTTTCATTGTAGTTTCTCATTGTAGTTTTCTGTTTTCCTCTTTCTCTCAAGCACGCACACATACACAAAATACACTTTGTTTTCACATACATGTCTTGCATGCATTCTCCTTTTGCTTTTTTTTCTTTCTGTCTCATTTTTTGTCTTTCTTTCTTTTATATGCTCCTGTTCTTTCTCAGAATTTGCTTGCATTATAGTTTCTTTCTTTCTTTCTTTCTTTCTTTCTTTCTCTCTCTCTCTTTCTTTCTCTATTGTTCCCTCTCTCTGTCCCTTTTTCTCTCTCTTTCTCATTTCTTATAATTCCCTCTGCCTCTCACTGTCATTTATTTTCAGATTCTCTTGTTCTTTCTCTTTCCATTTGCGTCACATTCACATAAAAGCCCTAAACCTGGCCAGGTATTTTGAGGCTGCATTTGCAATTTCTAGTGTTCCTTTACTTTCTGCAGCAGGATTGTTTTTTAACTGTAACTTACATTGGCATTGAAGAGAGGAAAGCCCAGAAGAACCCAAGAAATTTTCATTCATAAAGTGTGTATGAGAAAAAGTTTGCTACAATCCGTTTTTCTTTCAGAAGGCTCTCTCAGCCTTTAACGGACTGAAACAATGCAGGTGCGACAGGGCCAAGGAAGCGAAAGGCTTTTAAAGTGATTTATCTGTATGGATTGAGTGTCAGCGGAGATGAATGGAGGAAGGCACTGGGTAGAAACACTACATAAGGCACTGCGTGTAGCATGCTCAGGTTTATAGAGGGGGCCCTGATAACCCACAGTATCGCTTTTGCCACAAATAAATCATTGTGCTGTCTGCACTCTGTGAATAAGTACTGCGAATTCTCTACTGCTTGCACTGCGGATACATATTCATACTAATGTGCTTTTCACTTTTTCAAGGGAAATGACTGAATTTAATGAGAGGACAAGGAATGAGGGGTAGGGGGTGATCAGATTTTTCTTTCGGCCCTAATGACTCCATTCAGTTGCATAGCCTTTCATGCCATGCCTTCATATATACATATTCCTGTAAAGTTAATATAAGCTACGTTTAGATCAATACTCTCCCCTCTGAACAACTATGTCCTGGAATAATCTCTCAGTAAATCTAAACTGTTTTCTAGCCCAAGAAGACTGATGGGAGTGATTGAACACTGTTGACTTTTAAAATGTTGGACATGAGTGATTAGGGCATCAGGCTTCTGACCGGGCCAAATGAACCGACCAGTACAATCAGCAGTCAAATGGACCTGCCTGTCATTATGACAGATTTACAGTATAATAATAAGGCAAGGTGACGCAGAGTGCACTTAATACTGTTTCCGCTGCACAGCTCAAGGGCAGCCAGGGAAGTTTACCAGGCCTTATTGGCTTTTTTAAAAACTCGAAGAACTCTCTGCCTCCATCATTAGTTTTGTGGAAGGGCTACTGCACAGACCAGGTGGTCGAAGCAAATGAATAATTTTCAGCGTGTAATTCTGAGGGAATAATTTAGCGATGCATGTTGTGTGAAATGATCAGCTGTGGTAATCAAGTATATCCTGAGGTATTATTTGATAAAGTCAGTGGACTTTATTTGGTGAGTCAATTTAAGACCGGACTGCCCCTTGGACGACAAATTAACAAGGAGAGAATGAAAAAAGTCAATGGCTATTAATTCAGCTGCATTACAATCATTTATTTTGCCCGAAGTAACATAACAATGAAATAAGTTATTAACAGCACACAATGTAGGAGTTTTTCTCTTTAATTAGACTTTAGCCTTCTCAATCTTCTTCTTTTTGGCTTTATGTCTGCTAGACTTACACAGGAATGCAAATAGGGAGTATGCAGTATATTGTCACTGTCCAAAAAAACCCATGTATCTTCATTTTTTTTTCATGTATATTTAAAAAGTATAAAGTGGACTTTTTTTCATGCGTGAACACACCTCAGCACACAGTGTGAACCGTGTGAAATTCTTTTCTGCAGTTCCACTCAAGTGAAGCAACGCAGCACCCAGGGAGCAGTGTGTGAGGACGGTATCTTGCTCAAGGATACCTCAGAGGTGCCACTGAGAGTCCTGGGAATCGAACCCACAACCTTCCAATCACAGGGGCAACTCCCTAGCCACCAGGCCGCCAATTTTTCTTTTGTTGTATTTAGAACATGGCAGCCACCACTTGTCTTGTATGAAACTCTTATAATGAAGGAACCAAAAGTAATGCTCCAAAATGAATAAAAATCAACTGTTTATACATAAACTTGCTGCAGCAATTCCAGTGGCACCCAAGGAGGAATAAGGATGTTTAAGGTTGTCAGCAGACACTTTTTATTTATAGTCAACACTGATGGTGGCTCATCTGTACCCTCTGCAGCTCCGGTGATGCTGGTGGCCATGCTGTTTAGAGAGCACAGAGTGGCATTTTTGAGTACACACTCCTACATCGGCCCAGCAACTGTGGACTGTACTTTTGGACTGGATGAACTTCATGTACTCTTTACAAAGTCACTTCCTGCACTTTCCAACCTAACAAGTCTTCACTGCCACATCCTGCTTGGTGCTGTGTGGCTACATTGGTGCTGTAAGCCTTCACTTTCTTGAGTTCCTGTGTTTATTGTGGGTCTAACTACTTTATCCACTGATAGCGGAGGATTAAAGTCAGTAGGCCAATCCTGTTTCCAATTTAGGAAGTTACAAGTTAAAGTTTCAGCTTTGTCATATGCAAGTTAGCACAGGGTCATTATAGTAAGAATAACAATATGAAGTTAAAAGGTAAAAAATGTATTAAATATAAAAAATCTTAAGCACTATAAATTACAATTTTCAAAAAAAAAAAATTACAAATACAACTGTTGGCATGTATTGAGGTGGGGGCAGGGGACTACCGGAAGCGATCCATCGGGGAACACCAGCCCATCATTATTGCACATGAGATAAAGTGACGAGTGAGCAGCAGTAAAGTGGTAGTTAGGTAACAGTATTGCACAGAGTAAGAGTTTTTATTTTTTATAATAGTAAATATGAAGTGTAAAAGTGCAAAGTGGATCTGAGTCTGTTTTGTATAGGTCAGTTTGTGTGTGAATCCAGTGTGGTGAGTGTGTTCAAGTGTTGAGATAACGAACGGCTTGATGGTAAAAACTACTTTTTACTCTTGTAGTCCGAGCAGACAGACTCCTGTATCATCTGCCAGACGGTGAAAAGGAGAACAGCTGGCATGCTGGATGGCTGTGGTCCTTGATTGTGCTGTGTGCTTTACAGAGGCACCGCTGGAGATAAATGTCCTGAATAGCAGGAAGACTCATGCCTGTGATGTGCTGCCTTCAAAACTCTCTGTAGTGATTTCCGGCTGCTGGTAGAGCAACTCTCATACCAAACTGTACTGCAGCCTGTCAGTAAGCTCTCGATCGCACTCCTGTAGAAATTTGAGGTGATGTTGGCGTTCATGCCAAACTTCCTCAGCCTCCTCAGGAAGTAGAGTCGCTGGCGAGCTTTTCTGATTACAGTGTCTGTGTGAAGAGTCCAGGAGAGATCCTCGGTGATATTAACTCCAAGGTATCTAAAGTTGCTGACCCTTTCGACCTTGACACTGTTGATGTGGATGGGCTGGTGTACCCCAACTGGTCGTTTCCAGTAGTCCACCATCATTTCTCTTGTTTTGCTGACATTGAGGGACAGGTTATTATCCAGACACCAGGTGTACAGTGCCATCACCTCCTCTCTATAGGCTGTCTCATCGTTGTCCGTGATAAGGCCTATGATGGTTGTGTCATCCGCAAACTTGATGATGATGTTGGACCTATGTTTAGCAACACAGTCATGTGTGAACAGGCAATACAAGAGGGGGCTAAGCACACATCCCTGTGGCGTTCCTGTGTTTAAGATGAGTGATGAGGAAGTGTGCTTACCAACTCTCACCACCTGGGGCCTGTTTGTGAGGAAGTTGAAAATCCATTTGCAGATGGATGGTCCCAACCGAAGGTCAGTTTTGAGAGGATGATAGTGTTGAATGCCGAGCTGTAATCGATGAAGAGCATTCTTACATATGTGAGGACACTGTGTATTGTCATGGCGATGTAGGAGACTGATATATGAGCTTTGTTTTGACTGGCTGTCCTGTATTTTCCCTCATTCCAGGCTGAAACACTCCTTAGAATTTCTGTATAAATGGGTCGAGCACAATAGGTGGATACATGTAAATAAGTGGGTTTTTTTGGCATAGTTTCCATATTTGGACTGGATGGACTGGTGAATGAAAAGCACTTTAACAGATATTACATATTGTTTTGGTCCATCAACCAAATCTGATCAGCAGTGCTCCTACTATAGGCCCTTACCACTGACAGGCAAAATGGTAGAGGGTGTTTGACAAATTGTGCAGTAACAGATTTAGTACTACAGTTAGTACTACAGGGAAGCATACCTTACCAACTAACAACTCAGTTTGTATTAAACATTGACATGATCAGTTGCCTTGTGAGTAAGCTTGGCCTGCTCCTGTTGAGCTGCTAGAAGACTCCTCCACTGCAGTCTTAGTTTCCCATACTGCCACTGTAAACTCCTCAGATCTTCTCTTCCTGCTCGATCTGCTCCAGAACCACTTAAACATAATGTCAAATCTGCCATACCTGGCACAGCCTGTTCGGGATCAAACACACAGACAAACAGACACACAGAGTGAGATTAAGCTTGAGAGAGTTTGAGAGAGAAAGAAACAGTGAGAACCTCCTGCAAAAGCAGCTCTGACCCAGCTGATAATTAATATACTCCAAACAAGTTTTTTTCAATTCTGATTAGCATAATTTATTTATTCTGACTGTATATTGTGCAATTAAAAATCACTTGTCAATTGTATAATGAAATCTCTTTATTTGATCTCTTGATTTTTTTGTAAAAAAAAAAAAAGGTGTGTTACAAGGAGCTATGAAAATATTTACACTAAAGGTGAGGTAATATAATTTAGAAAACGAAGCTGACAGAACAAGCGAACGATATAAAACTAGTTGTTGATGCTCAGGAATCTGGAGTCAGTGGGGAGTTATTGTAGTTTTACACTGCCATCTGCTGGATTCATGTTTTTATACAGTGTACCAACAGTGTATAAATACACAACAGTTTCTATAAATACACTATATTGGAAATATACTATACAATAAAAAGAATATATTGCTAACAACTGGTGTCTTACTTTGTATGACTATAAACATGTTCATTAAAAAAACATTTTCTAATAACCTCAGATCAGACCATCATGAATGGTTATGACTAAATCCAAAACTAGACAAAGCTGTGTAAGGGTCAGCTAGAATTATGCACCTAAAACATGCTAACTGGCCATTCTAAGCCTTAACTACCCACAAAACATTTAATCTTGTGGAAGATGTGAACATTTATTTGGTATTTATCTCACCCTAGATGCAGAGGAGAGAACCTCTAATTCTAGAAACTTCTCTCCCAGCAGGGACTCCAGCAGGTGTTCTGATGACAGGACCCAACCAAGGGCCAACAGCAGGTCTCTGCTACCAATCTCATCTGTAAAGGGTTGAGCCTTGGTCACCCACCAGCTCCCACAACCAGCATACCACAGCGCACTCCTTACAAATCTTAACTGTGACTCTGTGAACACACCTTCATCCGTCATGAAATGGAAAATGAGACAAGCCAAGACTCACAGTAAAAAGAAAACCATGACTAGAAATGACAACAGGAGTACAAATGCCTGCCTAAAATCAAAATGAACCTACTTAGTTTATTTCCTTTCAAAGCTAAAACAATGTTTTCCCATAATCTGTAAAAATGTAATAATTTTTTTCAGCCTCTAAAACATCTTTTGATGTTTAATTACTTCATCCGGAACCAGCAGGTGTGGAAAAACAATACTGACCAATAAGATCACAAACCAAAAGTAGAAGCATGGAACCAGAAGTGTCCTTAAGTTAAAGTTACACATAAGTATATAAAAGTAAAAACTAAATATTTAGATTAAGCTTAGTCTGACCATGTTTTGTATTTGGCAGTGTGTGTTGCCTCATGATGGACTAATAGGCAATGGTCTAATGGGCAATGGACTAATGGGCAATCCTTGCACAAAGATTCATTATATGGCTTTTAATTTCAGTTGATATGAAATTGCTTGAAAGCGTTGATAAAAAAAAAAGCTGATGCCATGGAAGTCAAATGATTGACAAGGGCACTTTTTAATAATATTAAAATAAAACATGACCTTCTATAACAAATACTTTAAAGGTCCAAATGAAGATGCAAATACAAAATGCACATTGCATTTAAATACAAATACTCAATTTCAAAACATGTTTCAAAATAATAGTTACTTATACTAACGAAGCACAAGCACTTTCCCACTATTTTCCACTTCTGTTCATTAATAATTTTCCACCTCTGTTCAATAATAATTCAGGTATTTCCAATCTTATCTCTTAAAGCCCAGTGTGAATGCAAGTTTTTCTTTCAAGAGTGCAGCTCAACTGCCTGAAAGATTGAAACCAGTTGATAATACAAATAGAAAGAGGTGAATTCCTACATATTTTCCCAAAACATGCCTGCAGCCACTCCAGCCCTTCGCGGATAGGACTTGAAACCCACACTTTAAATTTAAGCACTAAAAAAATACCGTGTGAGGATTCCTGGCAAACACACTCCCGTTCAAAGGCCTTCTGTAAGAGACCATGCAGCAACTTCCACATGTCTTGTGCCTGCAATGGGAAACGGCTTGTCATGACCTCGTCATCTCTGACCATTACGGATTTTACTGCCTGATACAGCCACGTGTCTTACTCATCCTCATCATTTTAAACCCAAAAGGAAATGGGAGCTCATCTATTGTTTAGGTTTTAAATACAGCTTAAGCTGCTCTCGTTATTCCAACAGAAATAAGTCACTAACCGCGTCCGCGATGTTGAATTTGGCTTTCCTAAACCCTTCTGCTGTCGGGACCGACTCGACACCGAGCGCTGCCAGAAGCTTACAAAGCACCGTGATTACTTCTTTGACCTTTACATTCCTCTCGCGCTGCATTTTATGCCCGTTTTTAGGAAAATACGAGAGCCGCGTTGTTTTCAGCGTTGCTGTAAGTCAACGGTAACTTCCTAGTTTGTCGCGAAATGTGCGACTGTCGTCCAATAAGAATCGACAAACGCTGTCTGGATGACGTCACGAAAACACCCCGGGTAGCTTCTCTGAAACTAGCGCTATGTACATTTCTACGTGTTTTCTTTTAAAATATTTAATTTTGATTTTGTGCATGCAACACTAAACAAATAACTGATATATGCACAGGCATTTGTTAGTGTTGTTTTATTGCCAGTTATCGGCCCTTGCCTCGTTTCTCTTAGAAGCGTCACCTGTTTTTCCTTTTAGTACCTGTTAAATATCTGTCAATTTTTACCCTCTAAAGGGGCTTTCAGACCGAACGCGGCATCCGCTTTGCTCCGAAACCCATTGTTTTCTATGGCTTGCGCTGCGCCCACCGCGGTCAAAATTGAAATGTGTTGAACTTTGACCGCTGCGCGCCGTGACGCATTTTCGCGCGACTAATAGAATCAAAGCATCGAAGCGGGCCAGTGTTCGGTCTGCCCCTTCGAAACACACACACACCGGGTATGGAGGAATAACTGATTTTAGCAGTCTCTGAGTGTCCAGAGATCTACAACACAACAGTCTCGCCTTACCGGGACGTGGGGAGGAAGATGATATGTTGGAGAAAGATTTCTCATGATATAGGCATGCCCCGTGTGTTTTGTTGTTTATTGTTGGCAGTATATATGACTGAAATAGCATGTGATAGCTACTTTTATCATTGTTATTTT